>PVLC010001306.1:122185-148912 GCA_004027655.1 Graphiurus murinus | reverse complement strand
CACGCTTGTAATCCCAGCATTTGGGAGGCTGAGACCGGAGGATCCGGGTTCTCGGCCAGCCTCAGCTACCTAGTGAGGCACTCTGCAACTTGGTGAGACTCGGTTTCAAAATAAAGAATAAAAAATAGGGCTTGGGGGTATAGCTCGGAGGTAGAAAGCCCCTGAGTTCAATCCCCAGTACCGCAAAAAAATAAAATAAAATAAAATAAATTTTAATATTTTTTACCAAAAAGTTCCAAATGCCTTTTGAAAAGCATAGTTGAAACTTGAAAATTCAATTTTTCTTCACATGTAAAAATATTGACTAAAATACCTATAGAAGAGTCAGGAGTGGTGGCACATGCTAGTAATTTCAGTACTTGGGAGGCTGAGACAAGAGAATTGCAGGTTGAGGAGAGCCTCAGGAAGTAGTGAGACTCTCAGCAACCTAGTGAGATTCTGTTTCAAAACAAATAAACAGAAAAAAAAGGGCTGGGGGTGTAGGTCAGAGATAGAGTGCCCCTGGGTTTAATGCCCAGTATCACACACAGACACAAATACCTATAGAAGTTTCCATAAAAATTTTAGTTAGCTTCATATTAAGATCTTATGTTTATAAAATTTGGTAATATAGTGGAGATAACTTAGAATTCATATTAATGCCTACATTTTTAAAAATCTTGTTTGTTGATTGAAATATTTTATTTTTTACCTAATGAGATGTGTGTATGTAGTTTCCATAAATAACTATTCCATGACCAATAAGCTTAGAAAGAGATGTTATAAGCTAATAAATGCCAAATACAGGTCAGGTATGAAATTATATACTCAGTTCAGGTGTGACCTTCTGAATATTTCAAATATCCAATTCACTATTTATTTTAAGTCATCCAAAGGTTTCCCAATTACGATTAAGGCAATTGAGCTGGACGTGGTGGTGCACACTTGTAATCCCAGTACTTGGGAGGCTGAGACAAGAAGATCCCAGGTTTGAGGACATCCTCAGCCACTTAGTGAGGCCCTATTTCAAAATAAAGAATAAAAAATAGGATTGAGAGTGTAGCTCAGAGGTAGAATGTCCCTGAGTTCAATCCCCAGTACTGCAAAAAGAAAAGAAAAGAAATTAAGGCAATCAACAGAGAACGAAAGGAAAGGTTACTCATGAGTGACAATATCAAATGAAGGAGATATAAATGACTCCATTCTAGAATATAAACAAGGGAAACACTGACTATAAGCGGAAGAGGGAAGTGGCAATGATTAATTTCTGAAAAATAGTGCAAAAACATCATTGAATCTAAATGAAATCAGCATGTGTTTTCCTTTGGGGGTACTGAGGATGGAACCCGGGGGTATTCTACCTCCAAGCTAAACCCCCAGACCTTTATAACTTTTTTATTTTGAAATATAAGAGACCCACTCTAAGTTGCCAAAGGTCTCTCTAAGTAGCTGAGACTGGCCTCAAGCCTGTGATCCTCCTGTCTCAGCCTCTCAAGTACTGGGATCACAGGCGTGTGTGACCATGCTCAGTATGCATTTGTGAGCGTGCATTTTAAGCAAAACAAGTCTGTAAGCTCCAGAAGGATGGACATATGTACTGCCTTTGGTCTCATTTCTTCAAGTAAGAAAATTTACAGAGAAATGGTCATGAGGAAAGAAGCCATTAGCAATGCAAGCTAAGAGGCACTGCGGAAGAGCAAGAAATAAATAGCCTAATCCCAGTCCAGGTTGGTTGAGGAAAACCTTACAAAGAAGCATAGTTTTCAAATGGGTAGGAGTCTGATGGATGGGAAGAAGGGGTAGGAATAATCTGGATAATGTGAGCGAAGTTTTATATGCAGGAAAACAGTCTTGAGAAGAGTCAATAGAGCCAATTGACAAGGGGTGGTATGGACCTGAAGCAAGGCTAAAATGCGGCCACATTGAGGGTCAGGTTTCTTTTCTTTTCCCTTTTTTTTTTTTTTTTTTTTTTTTTTGCGGCACTGGGGATTGAACCCAGGGGCATTCTACCTCCGAGCTACACCCCCAGCCCTATATTTTTTATTCTTTATTTTGAAACCGGGTCTCACTAAGTTTTGGAGAGCCTCACTAGGTAGCTGAGGAGGCTGGCAGCGAACCCGGATCCTCCGATCTCAGCCTCCCAAATGCTGGGATTACAAACGTGCGCCACCAGGCCCGGCTCCATTTTTTTTTTTAAATTTTCTGTTTGCCATGTTTGTTTCTCTTGAAATATGTCTCCCAAATATTTATACTAAGTGGAAGAATGTTAATGTAAGCCATACATTTTGCTTCATCTTTAATTCTTAGAAGTAGATAACAGGGCATGGTGGCGCACGCTTGTTATCCCAGTACTTGGGAGGCTGAGACAGGAGGATCTGGGTTCTCGGCCAGCCTCTGCTACTTAGTGAAGCTCTGTGCAACTTATTAAGACCCTGTTTCCAAATGAAGAATAAAAAATAGGGCTGGGGATGTAGCTCAGACATAGAATGCCCCTGGGTTCCATCCCCACTACCTCAATAAATAAATAAGTAAATAGAATAGGCAAGTGGGGTCAGGCAGGCATGGTGGTGCACGCCTACAATCCAAGTACCTGGGTGGCTGAGACAAGAGGATCGCAGGTTCAAGGACAGCCTCAGCAATTGTTACTAAATAAAAAATAAAATAGGGCTGGGGTTGTAGCTCAAAGGCCCAAGTGTTGCCGTCTTGGTCCCCAGCCTGCGGTGCTAAGGGAAGCTTTGGCAGGTGGAGCCAAGTGAAAGAAGTGCGGCCACTAGGGCGGGGCCTGCTCCGGAGGAGATGCTGGGACCCTGTCTCCTCCTGTCTCTCTTCTTTCCTGGTCACCACGAGGTGAGCAGCTGTGCTCCACTCTGCCCTCCCTACCAAGACGCTTTGTCCCAGGGCTATGCGACCACAAACTGAAATCTACGCAACTGTGAGCCAGAATAACGTAACGTCACATAACGTAACATAACGTGACATGACATGATGTAATGGGCGTAACGTGACGTAATGTAGCGTGACGTAATGTGACATGACATGGTGTAATGTGATATAACGTGACGTAGTGTAGCGCGGTGTGACGCAATGTGACGTGACGTGACGTGATGTAACGTAACACACTGTTGATTTATCTCAGGTTATTTGTCACAGCAATGTAAGACTGACCAGCATAAAGTATTATAAATATTTTAAAGAAAAATCCAAATATTTTTCTCACTCTTGCCCTACGCTCCTGTAGTCACTTTTCTGTTTGGGTCTGTCAATGGGCTTTAAAACAATAACAGGTAATAAATGCAACCATGAAAAGCAACGTTAAGCTGTCGCAGCCAACGCGATGGGAAAAAATAATCCGTAATACCAAAACAAATTCCAAAGTGATTAACATGACACTTGCAATTAATTAACTAATTAGTATGCAGTGCGGGGACTCAAACCCCAGGCCTTAGCCGTGCTAGGTAACTGCTTTACCTCTGAGCTGCACCCCACACACCCCATAGCTGCAAATTAAAACTGTGAAGTAATTAAACGAAAGGACAGTTGACCCTTGAACACCGCTGGGGTTAGGAGCGTGGAACGCTGCACCATCAGAACTTTGCACATAACTTTTGACTCTCCAAAAACTTGAAAACCTGATGTTAACTAGAAGCCTCAATGGCAACACAAGTAGCCAATTAACACATAGTCTTTACATATTATATATGGATCAAATACGATGGGAGAACCTCAGAAGATCACTTTTTAGTGCAGTACACAATTTACTGGAGAAACGAACTGTTTACAAATGGTTCGTTAGAGTCCCGTGGCTCTCTAAGTGGCTGTTCTAAACATTTCAGCTCACCCCAAAAGCAAAATTAGTACAGTACATATGATAGTTAGTTTTACGCAGTGTTGATTTAATTCAGCATCTGTTTGTTTCTATTTCTCTCATCAGAGAATGTACTGTACACAAGTGTACAGTCTTGTGTGTGCATCGGTTTGATAGGAAAATGTGTGCACCTTATATGGTAGTGAGTGATAAAATGGGCTACTATCTACATATATTGTATACACTCATGACATATCTAATGTTGTCTTTATTTTTCAATGGCTCTAAGTTACACAGTTCATCTACAAGTTTTTTCAACTTTTCTTAAATCCCCCCCAAATAATCTGTATATAAGTGAACTCACATAATTCAATCTTGTGTGGTTTAAAGCTTAATTGTATATGTGAATACTAATTTAACTATAGCACATGGAAGACTTCAAGCATGATTCTAAAGGAATAGAAATTTAATTTTCTTTATGTCAAATTTCATTATAAGTAAATTTAAGGACCAAAATATTAAAGTAAGATTGCAATATATTTGTAATAGATGTCTTAGTTTTTATATTGAAGATATTCTCAAAACATAAAGCATTTTTGTAAATCAACACAGAAGAGAAGTACTTAGGGAAAATAGGCAAAGGAATTAATGTGTGACTCCAAAATAGAAGGTACAAATGGCCAAAAGGCATGTAAAAATACTAGCAAATATACACATTTATGAACACATCCTTTGCTGTTTAGAATCATGCAAAATAAGTCAAATTTATCTTTGCTGGTAGTGATGCAGAAAAACTTTTATAAGTGTCTTAAGAACAATGACACTAAAAAATCAAGAGGCTTGGAAACGTGTATGTATTGAATCCAGGAATTTCTCTTTGGAATCTCTGCTAAGGAATCGATCCAAGATGATACAAAGTTTTTGCATGCAATCACATGTATGGAGAATGTTCACTGAAACATTACTTAGAATATTAAAATTCTGAAGTTGCCAAAGTTGCCAAGAGCCAGTGATTGTAAATTATGCATACTCTGCAAGCCAAAGCAAGGATGCTTCATAAGATACACAGCAACATGGACTGCTCATGATTTATTGCTAAGTGAGAAACCAAATGGACTGTGCAAACTATAAAGCAAGTTACAACCTGTAAGTTCTTCTCCAAAGTATTTGCGTCAGCTTTTTACAGTCAGTGAGATAATGATTTTCCAAATATTTTTCCACAATGAGCAAATATTATATTTATAATTCGAAAAGGATGGTATCTTGAAAAAGCTAAAATACTCTATGCCCAGAAAGTAGTCCCTTAATATTAAGTAAGTAGCAAAGTCTCAAGCCCACATTTTTTTTTGTTTAAGGACCAAGTTCAGTGCTAATCCTAAAAATGCTAATCCTTAGGCTTTTGCTAAAACTGGCATATAGTGTATGTATGTGTGTGTTTGTAGTTTTATTGTGTATATGTATAGTCTTAACTTTTTATATTTTTCAAATTAAAATACTCTTAGTGAAATAGTCAATTTCATTTTGCAAATTTCTTTAAAGTGTGAGTTCCCTGAAAGACAAGGCTTCCCACTGAATGTTGTTCCAGAAAATTTAGGATTGCCAACTGTTCTTGATACATGAATGGCTGTATATATCCTTTATGGATCACTTATTTATGCATGTTTTCTCTTAACATGTAGGGATGCAGTTTTAAGCTTGAGATTTTGACCTAATGTGAATCTTCTTGGCTAAACAAGGATAAATTACAAAGGTTTTTTTTATACTGTCAATAGCAAGAACCATTTATTAGTTCAGCACCTAGCACTCTCCAACTCCCAATGCCTTGCATCAAAAAGACCCTAACGTATATCATGAAACTAATTAGAAAACTCTTACCTGGCGGAGGGGTAGAAATGATGTCATATGAGTATATTACCAAATAGCCATACAGAGTAAGATACAAAAAAAGGAATATTTGGATAAGTTCTCCAGACTTGGCTTTCCATTTATAGGAGACCTGTGGAACAAAGAAGCATATTAAGTAAAAGCATATGTTTGCCACCAGCAAAATCCAGATTGTAGGGAACAACAGGGTAAAGAATTTAGTAACTTGGATAAAAAAAAAAAAAATGAAGCAATGAGTGTGGGGGCACACACCTGTAATCCCAGTATTTGGGAGGCTGAGGCAGCAGGATTCCAGGTTTGAAACCAGCCTCAGCTTAACAAGACCCTGTCCCAGAATTTAAAAAATAAAAATGGAAGGGAGCATAGCTCAGATGTAGAATGCCCCTGGGTTGAATCCTCAGCCCCCCAAAATAAATTAGTAAGTAAATAATAATAAAATAAAAATGGTAGGAATATTTATAGTTGAAAAGAGATTCACTATGAGTTGGTAATTTCAGAATGTTACTTTATTAGTGCTTTGCAATTGCACATCATAGTGAGGTTCAGTGTGATATCACACACACACACACACACACACACACACACACACACACACACACACACAGTATTCCCCTCCATATCCTGCCCTGAGACCCCCTCTTTCCTCTCAATGTGAATTAGTGAGATTGGATATATAAATTTATTACTACGAATCTTATCTATTTTTAAAATCCAGTCCCCCTGATTTCACCACAGCTACTCTTTGGCAGTGAAAGTGCAATTTGATAGTTTCTTGTTGGTTATTTATTTATTTATTTATTTTAGAGAAAGGAATTAAAGAATAACTTTTCTAATTAAAACCACTGTGATTTGGTGGAATTTTATTTTTCTTTAGAAGGGAGGACAGTGTAATTACCCACGTTGGAATGCAGCCAAAACAGTAAAGCAAGCAAACTGCCTGAAAGAGAAATACCATTCAGGAGTCTCCTACATTAATAAGCTGTTGGGTCACAGTGGGTGCAGGAAAAGGATGCTCAGGACACTCCTATTTGCTTGTCAATTGAAACTCCACTAAAGATAAGCTAAAGATTAATTTTTTAATTTCTTTTCCTTTTTTTTTTTTTTTTTTTTTTTTTTGTAGTACTGGGGATGGAACCCAGGGGCATTCTACCTCCGGACTTTACTCCAGACCTAATTTTTATATTTTATTTGGAAACAGGGTCTCATAAAGTCATGGAGGGCCTCACTAAGTTACTGAGGCTGGCTTTGAACCTGGGATCCTCCTGTCTCAGCCTCCCAAGTACTGGGATTACAAGCGTGGGCCATCACGCCCAGCTAGAGATTAATTTGAGATAGAATCAAAATACTCAGTTTTCTCCTGTAATTTGGCCTGAGAATGACTGTTTTGCTCACTGCCCAGGATTTTCACATGACAGTGCAGCAGAGGATATTATTTTGTGCTGCATTCAGACTAAAATTGGCGCTGGTAGGTGGACCATCTATATTTGTCAGTCGATTAATTAGAAGTTGGTTTTGAGTCAGTTAATGACAATGACTGTTGCAAGGGCGAATTGGAGTTTGTAGGACAGGCGGTAATTAGTATCACCAGATGTTTCCTGTGGAATCTACTTAAAATACATGGGAAATTTAAAGTAGAAGTGATTACAGTACCTATGAGATCTGTTACCATATCTAAAACACTAATTTAAAGTGGGCATAGGAGTTTAATGGAAACCAACATAATTATGGAGTTGGATGCAGGTTTTGCTGTCATGAACTGTTAATGCTAGCATGCTGAGGGTAAATTGTTCTATGAGAGACACAATAGGACAGGAAAAGGGAGGAATGGGGTGCTTAGATGGCTGTCACAATGAGACCCAGAGGAACAAATCGTCATCAGTTGTCATATGTAGTTTCACACTGAAGGATCTTTGTAGAGGCAGATGGTAGGACTCATGTAAATTGAGATATGATTTTCTTCCCAAAGTCTGTTCTCAAAATAACCTTAATTTTAGCATTTCTTATTCATCTTTTTTCCCCAGTGACTCTTTACAACTCTCCTAGTTTTTTTTCTGGAGGGAAATGTTTCACCACCAAAAGCTGAGGCGGAAACAGGACATTGATATTTGACCTGAGTTAGAGCTCAAAAGCCTTATCTGTCTGGTATTTGTTGAAAACAATCAGCAGCAACTGTTTAACATCACAGTTTATTACGTACCAATTAAGGTAAACAAGAGCTTGGACAAAAACACGAAAGGAAGATCTGTCGATGAGATGTCCATAGGGGTCTTCAAAAGGCTTTGACACATTGTTGGTGATTTGGAAGCCACATGTATAAGCAGGCTGTATGCATGCTCAGGAAAGACCAAAGAATGCCCCAATCTCTCATCTCCAGCTAATCTCGAGAGTCTGCAGAAGAAGAAAGTGAAGGCAGAGGTAGAACTGTGAATTCTCGGAGCCTTGCTGGAGTACCTAACACACACACACACACACACACACACACACACACACACTTTTTGCAAAGGATTAAAGACTTACTGGCTTGAGACGTTTAAGAAAATTTCTGACTGATTATTATGACCATTTATCTAATAAAACAGAGACTTCAGTGTTTTCTCACTACAGGGAATGCATATTTTCCAGAATTAGTACCAGAATAATCACTCATCAAAAATGCAGTGGCAATAATAACAACAACAAAAATGAGTTACAGGAAGGAATCTAAGTTTCAGATTTGCATGGTGTACGTGATATAAAATGACAAGTTTTCAACAGGAAAGCCATATTCATACAAGTAACCAACGGAAAGTCTAATCAAACCCCCTGACTTCACTCACTTTTAGTTGACTCTAAAAATCACTAATTTTGGAGGTCTTGCAGATGAGCAATATGTTACAAGTCCCCAACCAGCTTTGCTGCCGATCCAACGTCTGGCATGGGGGTTATGGTGCTAATGGTTGCCTATTCAGGGACTTTTTTTTTTTTTTTTGTCAAAAGTACCAACTGTTACTTGGGTCTGTACAGGTGTCCAATAGGTGACTAAAACCACATGAAAAAGCTGGGCATTGCTGCCTTCTTATTTTATCTGTCTCCTTTGCTACCTAGATCTTTGGGTCAGACTGTTTCTGCTCAATTCTATATGACATGTTAGTTATTTAAGGAATGTTTTTCCTGAACCAGCAGTAAAGGCTGTTTTGTCCCAAACTTCCCTAATAACTCTCTTCCTTCTTCAGTGCCAAACATGCTAAGAAAAGAGAAACTACAGTGTCTTAAAGATTGATAGAGTCACGATGATCAACAGAATGCCAACCACTAGGTTATGCAAAGTCCTGTTCCAGACCCCCAAAGCAGTACCTAGAAGTGTCCAGTCATCGGTCTGTCCTAACCTAACCTCTCTTCTTTCCCACCCACCTAAGATTAAAAGAAGTTTGAAATTCATGCTGAGTTAACATGTTTTTCTTAGAGAGTGGTAACCCGCCATCCTCTCAGTTTGCTGGATTCCTGAATAAATCTTTTTCCTTGCCCCTACTGCTTGTCCTCAGTTAATTGTGCCCAAATTAAGCAGTGAATAAACAGATTGGGATTCACTAACATATACTGGAAAAATAGGCCATCAACAGAAAATCTGGTCTCTGAGGAATGCAGATTTTAGACTCATTAGACAAAACCAAGCAACCTACTTACCTACTTTCCCTTCCTTCCTTCCTTCCTTCCTTCCTTCCTTCCTTCCTTCCTTCTTTCCTTCCTCCCTCCCTCCCTCCCTCCCTCCCTTCTTTCCTTTCTTCCTTGGATTGAAACCAGGGATTATATAAAACTGGTTTACAACCAAGGCTTTCTTACTTTTTTATTTTGAGACAGATCTCACTAAGCTACCCAAGGTGGCTTCAGACTTGCAATCCTCCTGCCTCAGCCTCCCAAATGACTGGGATGACGCATGTGCTACCATGCCCAGCTTAGACAAAAACTTCAAATAAGCTGTTTTAAATGTGTTCAAAGAACTAAAGGGAATTTTGTCTAAATAGCTAAAGACAATTATGACACCGGTGCTTTATCAAATAAAGAATATCAGGAAAGGAACAGAAATTATTTTTAAAAACTAACAGATATTCTAGAGTTGTAAAAATAATAACTAAAATGAAATTTTTATATAGAGGCTCAACAGCAGTTTTTAGAAGAATCAATGAAGTTGAAGGTAGGTCAATTGTGGTTACCTAGTCTGTAGAACAGAAAGAAAAATGTATAAGAGAAAATGAAGACTCTTAAGGACCTGTAGCACACCAGAAAGTACACCAAAGTCCATATGATGGTAGGCCAAAAGCTGAAGAGAGAGAGGACAGAAAAAAACATTTGAACAAATCATATTTATAAGCTTCCAAAACTTGATGAAATACAACTATCTATACATCCAAGCTCAATAAACTTCAAGCAAGGTGAAGTCAAGGAGACTACACCTTCTTCTTCCCAAAAGACAAAGAAAGAAAGAATCTAGTAAGTAAGAGAAAAACTACCCATCATGTAAAAGGGATATCCAATGGGATTAGCAGTCAATGCTCATCAGAAACCAGAGAAGCTGAAAGACAATGGGATGAACATTCAAAATGCTGAAAGGAAACAGCTGTCAATCAAGAATTCCATATCTAACAAAACCATCATTCCAAAGTGAAGGGTAAATTGAGATTTCCCAGATAAAGGAAAACAGAGAATTTGTTACTAGAAAACCTGCCCTACACATATTGATTTAAATTCCTTCTGATATATATCCATTAGTGGGATTGTTGAATCATAAATCTTTATTTGCCTTGTACTTGCTATTAATTAGCTCAGTGTCTTATCTCGGGCTGCCACTGACAAAATACAATAGACTAGGTGGCCCAGACAACAGAAATTTGTTTTCTTCCAGTTATGGAAAGTCAAAGATTAATATCTCGGTACTTTGATTGCTGAGGCCCCTCTTCCTAACCTGTATCAGTGATCTTCCTACTTTGTTCTCACATGAAAGGTCTCTCTCTCTCTCTCTCTCTCTCTCTCTCTCTCTCTCTCTCTCTCTTTCTCTCCTCCTCCTCCTCCTTCTTCTTCCTCTTCTCTCTCTTCCTCTTTTCACAAGTCCCTCAATCCCATCAAATTGAAACCCACCTTTATTCCCTCATTTATTATTTATTCCCTAAAAGTCCTATCTCTAAATACCTTGGGGATTGGGGATTCAACACATAAACTTTGGAGAGACATACTTCAGTTCACAGCATTCACAAATCCCGAAGAACAAATCCACTGAAAGCCCAAATAATATAGAACTTGAGTTGTCTAAAAAATTATACTTTTGTTAACTAAACAATTAAAGTAATTCTGCATGTGACAGATTTTTTTCTCTGTATATGACAAGATTTTCTTCTCATAAAAATAAGACCTGTAGGGAAATAGAAGATATTACTAGAATTCTGAAAGCACTATTTTCCTGTCAAGTTTTCAGATGAGAAAACTTAGCTATCCATATTTTCATAAAATTGTTATATTTATGAACAAACAAATGTATCCACAGAGATTATGAGAACCTAAACATAGTATCACAAATATAAACAGAATACTTTTGACCAAATTATTTTACTAGAAGTTTCTGTGACTGATTTCCATGCAGCCATTTACTTAGTTAATTTAAAAATAATTTAGGGGACTGAAAACACCAATTTTAACTTAGAAAAAGCATTTTAATTTGAGCAATGTAGCAGATTGGATCACCAAGAATCCGCCAGATGCAAAGTGTTTTAAGTGTAACTCTTAAAATGAAGGGAGGAGGTGGAGAAATGGTGGAAATTCTTGGAGTGGATAAGCCAGCAAGATGTGGGGACCAAGGCGAAGCGTGGCGGTGACGCTCACTCACAACTTAAGGACAACTGTGCATGCAGAGGTCTGTGGTGTGATGCCAGCACAGGGCCAGGGATCAGATTAGAGATCAAGTCATTTATAGCCAAGATCCAGAAAGGTGAACAGTTGGAAGTACAAGACAACTTTACCAGTAGTGACAAAGAGCCATAGATAGGTGGGTAGGTAGATTAGATAGATAGATAGATAGATAGATAGATAGATAGATAGATAGATAGATAGATAGACAGATGATAATGATGATGATGATGATGATGATGATGATGATGTGATAGATAGATAGATTTATAGATTGATTGATTTCAGCCTGGGTAGTGGAAGCTTAAGAAACAAACGTTTTCTTGAGATTTTGTAAATAAAGACCAAATCAAACCAGGTGTGGAGACACACCTATAATCTTTATACTTGGGAGGTTGAAACAGGAGGATTATAGGTTTGAGACCAAACTCAGCAATAGACTCTCAGAAACCTAGCAAGACCCTGTTTCCAAAAAATAAAAAGGGCTGGAGGTATCATTCAGAGGAGGAATGCCCCTGGGTTCAATCCCCATTACCACAAAACAAGAACAACAATAAAAACTAAACTAAATCATATTTAAGGGTTTGGCACCATTTGTTGCACTAAGTATAGAGTCAAAACTGCAAAGAATCTTTAGTTTATGGCAAATCCCCATCTCTCAAGTGCCTCCAGAGACACGGTCTTCAGACCGTGTCTCCCAGACCACAAAGGTATGAGCTCAGTTCAATATCACACACACATACACACACACACACACACACACACACACACACACACACACAAATAAATAAATAAATAAGTGTCTAAGAGCTAAAGTTTGCAGAAACAACAAACAATACAACCAGATCCATGAGCATTCAGATATTCACATGAACAAAAAAAGAATTAAAGACATAAAAGAAAAGATAAAAAGGTCTACTATGTATCCAATTAAATTTGCATAAGGAGTCAATTTTAAAATAGAGCATTTTCTATTATATAAACATAACTTTGTTCCATTGTTCTTAAAATGTAATAATAATTTTACTAGGAGTTAGAATAATCTAATATCTATAACATTTGGATTTAGCATTCTGAAAATTGATTCTTAAAATAAAAGTGAATAGAAGTTTCACACCAAACATTCAAGCCAATTTTTAGTGCTGTTCTCTTTTACCATGTCTCTGTCTCTCCTCTTTCTCCCTTATACCTAGTAATATAACCTGAAATACATTTATAATTTGATGTACATGACTTTATATGTATGCATATGTGTATCACATGGAACTATATGAAATTGCTGTGTCATATGTCAAAAACAGTCACATATAGGCAATTTCATATGGTTACACCTATATCCTATATACATTTTGGATTGAAGATGCACTAGAGATTCCAGACTTTCCATATAAAGGTAAAAAAAAAATAAAAAAGATCCTTTTCCTTTAAGGATTTGCAGAGCTCTGTCTCATAGCCAGTAACTTACATGACATTAACTTTTTTTCAGGAATATAGAATCTACCCACTTGGTTCTTGTGCGCTAAGGCTTAGCATATGACTGGTTTTGTTGGGGACTCATCTTCCCACTTTCCTCCCTAAGAAGCAAGTGTCTAAACCCAGGGTTCTTATTTCTCCAAGAACAAGGCAAAGAAATAGCTGTGCCTCCCTTGCCATTTATTTCGGGCCACAGTTTATTAGCAACACTTGCTATTGGATTCTTCTAAGATTAAGGCTGGAGACTGGCTTGAAACATCAGTTAGGAAGTTTTTCAACTCTCAAAGAGCATACAGACTCTTGCAAGTCAAATCTATTTCAGAATGAAACTATCACAAACAACCCTCCCACTCCCTGAAACCTTATTCCAGGTATGCACGTCCATTGAGGAAAACATTGCTCCACGTAGCACTGAGCACTGACTGCTCAAACACTTCCAAGCATTCATAGCTTACATACTACAACCTTAATTCCTTACTCCGTGTTCAGGTTCTTCAGCAATGTGCACTCACCCCTCATTTCCAATCTTATACCCTAATAGCCTTTCCTTCAAAATCAAGTTGGTCTCTAGCCTCCTCCAATAAAAAATATTATTGCCCCCAGGAAAAAGTTCAAACTCCTTCATAGCTTATTTTTAAAAAGCAGGGGCAACAAGGGTAGGGGATGGCAGTGGGGACCAGCAGTGAGGATTCTTATCCCATAGAACTAATCACCTAGATATGCTCAGTTGCTCAAGAACCTCATGCCTTTCTTCTTGCTGTTGCTTTGTCTATAGAGCTGTTCTCACCCACCTCACTAGTGACACCTATTCTCTTCAAATGTTAGCTTCTTAGTGAAGCCCTCTGTGTTAGTAAGCTTTGTGTTTCTGCAACAAAATACTTGAGATAACTAACTTATAAGAGAGAAAGGTTTATTTTGGGCCCGTGGTTTCAACCCATGTTTGCTTGGCTCCATTGTCTTTGTGTCTGTGACAGTACAGTATAGCATAGCAGGGAGCAAGTTGTAAAGGTAACTGCTCACCTCATAGGAGCAAAGAAGCAAAGAGAGAGAGAGAGAGAGAGAGAGAGAGAGAGAGAGAAAGGATCCCAATAACCCCTACAAGGGAGGGCCCTAGTGACCTAACTTGCTCTCCATAAGCCCCACCTCTCAATGGTTCCATGACTTCTCAACAGCGCCACAAGCTGACAGTGATGCTTTTAACAGATGAGCTTTGGAGGGACATTTAAGATCCACATGAGAGTACACTCTCTGTTGTCCTCAGCAGAATCCTTATCCATATCTGTACCTGCTTCTCCCACCAGACAGTAATTTCACTTCATCAGGGCTGTGTCATCTGAGTACACCAGACTCTAGAAATCGCCCGGTACTGTATATGTCTGCTGTATTCATCAGCATCTTCACAGCCTTAGAGGGAGGAAGATTAATTAGCTCATGGTTTCAGGGCTCAGTCCATGTGAGGCCGGGGACCGCAGATCTCAGGGCATGGAGGCGGGAGGCAGAGAGAGGAGAGCACATGGACTGCGCTCCTCACATCATGGAGGCCGGAAACAAGAGAGACAGCAGGGGGAGGAGGAACCATATGTAATCAGGGACCCACCTCCAGCCACACCCTACAGGCCTGAGTCACCTGAATCCATTGTAATGGATTTATCTGAGTGGTGTTAAATGTCACTCAATTGTTGTCAGCCTATTGGGAGGTCACAGAACCATTGAGAGGCGGGGCCTGCAGAGAGGGAGTTAGGTCATTAAGGCCTGCTCTTGAAGGGGATGCTGGGATCCTTCCTCTCTGGTTGCTTCACAGCTTTCTCCCTGCCATGCTACACTGGGCCATCCCCTACCCTTGCCGCCTCTACTTTTTAAAAACAACATTGAAGGAGTTTGAACCTTTTCCTGGGGGCAATAATACTTTTTATCGGAGGAGGCTAAAGACCAACTTTGTTTTGAAGGGAAGGTTATTAGGGTGTAAGATTGGAAATGAGGAGTGAGTGCGTATTGCTGAAGAACCTGAATGCTAAGTAAGAAGTTGAGGTTGTAGTATGTAAGCTATGAAAGTTTGGAAGTGTTTGGAAGCATTGTGTTCCTCAGTGGATGTGCATACCTGGAATGAGGGTGGGTTGTTTGTGATATTTTCATATTCATTGTAATGGGTTTATCCACTGCTAGGTTCACACCTCTCATGACTCAATTGCATCAGCTCCAGACACTAACTTATGAGTTCTTCAAGGGACCATTCTATAACTAGAATATCTGGTAAATGAAAAAAAGAACTAACAAATCGAAGAAAGGCTACTAATGCAAGTTCTTTTAAGTAAGAGAAGTAACATGGGGATGCTAATATTTCACTGCATGACAAACAAGAAAAGTCTTTAATGGTGATTTTTAAACTCCAAAGGATATCTCTCTGACAATACCAGCTTTAGGACAGTTTCTCTGTTACTATTATCATGATAGAATTCAAATGGTTTTTCTTGGTCTCCACAGGGATTACAGCTGTACATCTACAAAGCTAATTATTCTCCCAACCTCACAGTTTGACTTATGTGAATTGTAGCACTCTATAAGGAAAGAAAAAAGGAAGCCTCTTAGCTGAAGCAGCACTCGTTACCAAACAACCTCCTTCCAGGCCAACGCACAAGGCCTCAGGGAATCCTAAAAGAAATAGAGGGCTTTTGTCCTTGAGAGCACAAGTTATTTTATTGTAAAAATCAGTGTGTGGATTTGTATCCCTAGTGAAAGTATGATTAATTTCCATCAAGTCAGAAAACAATATATGGATTGCCCAAGAGTGTTTTAAATGTTAGAACAAATTCAAAGAGAAAAGTACATAAATTTAAGAATAAATATTGCATATAAATTTTATATACAACATTTGGCTAATATGAAAGAGATATTCATCCATCCAATTTTCTTATAAAGTTTCTCCCTGTGTTTTAAATTGTTCTGAAATTATAAGATTTGAAAGGTCATTTTTCATAACCAGAGAGTTCGGCAATTACCAAATACCAAAAGAATAATGAAACACTAAAATGATAAGATGCTACTGTCTGAGCTGAATAGACCTTTAATGGAAAGAGTTCATGTATTAATATTCAACATTAAGCAGTGATTAATAGATACATATTTTTTAAATAGGATAGATAACAGCATTTTCAATTTTGATATAAATTTAATGGCAATTTTACTGTGTTACTCTAAAATGCTCAACCTGATTAGTTTCAGTGGAGCAAAACTAATTTTTTTTTTTTTTGTAGCACATCCATAATCATTCAGCAAAGGTCCTAAAAATAATTTTATTCTCTGAAATTGTTACCATAGCTGGCTGGGAGATTTTCATGTTTAATAATACAGTGTTATATCTGTATGGTTTGGCTTGTTATTTATTCATTTTTTTAGTGAAGCTCAAATGAAATGTTCATTCTTTTATCTATTCTAGAAAAACATCTACTTTTGTTGACCTCTTTCCTTCCTTTCTCAGACTGGTCAAAGAAAAAGGCTTTTTGGTTGCTGTTGCTTTTCTATCTTCTTAAAGAACAATCTATTTTGACAGTATTTTTTCCTCCAGGGGATCTTTAAATAGCCTGGTAAGGAGAATGTTCCCGTGAAGAGTGGCATTCAGGACAATGCATGGCATGCATGGGGCTCCGCTGGATAAGGAAGAGACTTTGTCTAACCGTGTTCCCCAAGTATAGCTGCCACATACAGTGAATTGCTGTTGCCTATTTAACATGCTAAGCCTGTTCTTTGTCACAGCTTTTTCTATTAAACAATCCCAGCCTTTTGCCTTAAATCCAGACTTTTCATGCAAAATACCTACTGGATGAACTGGATGAACTTTATTTTCAACTTCTTAATCTTAATCTAATTCTTCTTTTCTTTTCTGTGTGTGTGTGTGTGTGTGTGTGTGTGTGTGTGTATTACTGAGGAATGAACCCAGGGGCATATTCTATCTCTGAGCTACATCCCCAACCCTATTTTTTTTTTTTTTAATTTGGAAACAGGTTCTCAATACATTCCTGAGAGCTTTGCTAAATTGCTGAGGCTGGCCTCAAACCTGTGCTCCTCCTGTCCCAGCCTCCCTAGTACTGGGATTACAGGCGAGTGCCACCATGCCCAGGTTGCTTTTTTTTTTTTTTTTTTTTTTTTTTTTTTTTTTTTTTTTTTTTTTTTTTTTTTTTTTTTTTTTTTTTTTTTTTTTTTTTCCAATACAACCATTTACTTATTCCAGCTCAAGGAACGAAGAGGAAGGCTGGAATTGCCTTCCCCTTCACTTCATATTTCTAGAGAGCTTCCAAATAAAATTTTTCTTCAAATGTGTTTCAAGCTTCTTTTACTCTAGGTTTCCCAAAAAGCAAAGCCAGAGACCGAGGTTTATATAAAAATAGATTGGGAATGTAATCTTTTCCTTGGTTGTTTGTTCAGTGCTGAGGATTGTACTCAGGGGCATTCTACCTTCGAGCTACACCTCCAGCTCTTTTTAAAAATTTTATTATTTTCTTTTGAAACAGGGTCTCCCTAAGTTGCTGAGGGTCTTGCTAAATTGCTGATTCTGGCCTAGAACCTGTGATCCTCCTGTCTTAGTCTACCAAGTACTGGGATTATAGGCCTGCATCACAACATCCAGTTTGGGAATATAATCTTAAAGAACAAGCATGACAGGAAGAGGTTTGGACCAGGAAGAAGGAAAAATCAATTCAGCGATGTGTATGTGGCTGAGCTGCTTCACAGAATCTTTTTAGTCTCCCAAGATCTTCTGAGGAACCTCATAGACATACACTTGAGGTCTCCTGGCTTAAGATGAGTCAGAGAAAGCATTAATCCATCAGCCCCTAACCCTGTTCCTGAAGGGTGGAATTTACGTAATGCACTTCTGGCTGTTAATGAAAAGAGCTAAGTGTGGCCCCGTGAGTGTCCCACATGAGGGTGACACTTCCCAAGGAAGGAAGAGTTCGTGATCTTGTCCTGAAGGCAACATCGGGAGGGAAGCAAGTTAAAGCCCTTAATGAAACAAGTCCTCTCAGCCGCGACTTGAGGTCAGAAACTGGCTGTGAACATATGAGGAGCCTCTATTGCCTGTCTTAGCCTGATCAAGCTGCTATAACAGAATACCATAGACCCTGTGATTTAAACAGTAGAAACTTATTTCTCACAGTTATGGGGGGGTCGGGAGGTCCAAGATCAAGGCTCCAGTCATTTCATTTCCTGCTAAGGTCCTCCTGGTGGTCATCAGAGAGCCAGTTTCTAGCTGGAAAGAGAGCCAGCTCCCTGCAGTGTCTTCTTATAAGGGCACTAATCTCATCACGGAGATCCCAGCCTCAAGACCTTATCTAAGTTTAAATACCTCCTAAAGGTCCCACCTCCTAAAACCATTGCATTTGGGATTAGGGTTCAACATATGAATTTGGGGGAGACATAAATAGTAAGTCCATAACTCTCCTATCATTTGGATCCGACCTGCCCTTCATTTAGCACTACCTGTAATAGAGTTGCTATCAAGGTAGTGATCAATTGTAATCTCTGAAAAGACTTAATAGCAGCTATTATAGGAACCAATTCTAGACTTCACTTTGTAGCCTATCCTACAATCATCATTGGCATTTATAATCTCTTTTCTTGACTATAATCTCCCCTTTTCATTTTCCCACCCTTTTGCAGCACTTTGGTTGGCCTAGGTTTCTTGTCTACAACAGCGGTCCAAGATTTCATGCCTGAAAGATCTGAGCTCTTTGATGGACTACGTTTGCTATAATTTTGCATTCACATTATTCCTGGGCCTGGAAATACTAATATTTACCCTTCATAAATGGCTGTGGTTCCATGCTCCCCATCTCCCTCATGGATCACCAATTCTAGCACTTCACAGAGTGTAGGGCTGATCGCCTTGATCAGTGTAGTAGTGACTCCTTCCCTTGGCTGCTACCATGACCCGTGCAGCCCCAAGTCACCAAATGGGAGCTGGAGTTTTCAGTTAAAATGAAACATAGCAAGGATTTCTTCCACTCTGCACAACAATCCCTTTTCAGAAACCAACATCACTAATCCTATGGAGCCTCTTGGTGGGGAAGGGAAGCCAAAATTCCACAGATGGTAGCAAAGGTGATGTGAACAATCCCAGTCTTACACCTTGGTTCTGGGGTCCATGCTTTTGGCTAAGAGAGACAGCACCATCCATCAATCAGCCATTGGTTTGTGCATCTACCTCGTCCTGGAGGATAGTAACTCAGCCATTAGTGAATTATACCCAGGTTTGCATTCCCTTGTTCTCTAACTAGTCATTCTATTACTCTTTTTCTAGGATATAAAGATCCATGGTCAGACAAATGAGTTGTGTGTTTCTGTACCCATTTTTCAACCTTCTGTGCCCAAAAACTAGCCCTTGGACTGAGACAGTTTAGTGCAAGACACCATACAAGTAGATAATCAGATGTCAAAGAAGCCCTGGGATGCTGATGGTGTTTGTGGTGAGCCAAGAGTAAGAGAAGGCTTCAGTTCACAAAAGGATGAGGTTCTGCTCTGTTCAGGGGAACTGAGTCTAATATACTCAACCTCCAGGAAAATGGCTGCAGACATCTCCTTGGGAATGGCATTGCCCTCTGTTGATGGCTAGCTGGTAGTAGCTAGATAAACTCTACAGAAAATGAACCCTGCTGCTGAACCTACATGGCTATGTCCTTCTAACTATGGTCACTCTGTTCGAGTCCCCTGCTGCTGGCCCTGGGGTTGCCAAAGGAAGGGGCTTGCTGACACGCACAGGTCAGATCCTGTCTGCATGGTAACCAGTGTCTCTTTAGATAGATGTTCTCTGATGGGTGCTGAGATGACGTACAAACCAATGCCCACTCTCACAGATCCTATGGCATCCATTATTTCTTATCTTCTACTTGCCTTTCTTCTAAGTCTTGATCAACTAGTCAAACCATTTGCTGTGCTTAGGAGTCCAGAACTGTGCCCACTTTTCCTTCCATGCAAAATGTATTCCCAGAAGTCATCCTTGAAGACCTGTTCCCTCTCAGGTTCTTTCCTAGGTGAACCTGCTCTGTAATGATTACCCAGGAAAACTAACATGAACAGATCAATCTTCAACCAACCTGGGGGAAAAATATTTTAAGGAGAAAGAAAGGACCATCTATGTGAAATATTGCCTAGTGTCAGGATGAGATGAAGAATGAAATGGAGCTGATTGATATGGAAAAAAAGGAAGACATTGGTTTTCTTTGCTCAATCAATTGAAGCAGAAGAGCAGGGGTAGATGTTGGACTACAGGAGGATGAGAGATAAAGAGAAATTGAGGAAATTTAGGCAGTATTTTTTTTAATACTAGAGATTGAACCTAGCAGTGTTTAACCTCTAAGTTTCACTCACAACCCTATTTTATTTTGAAACAAGATCTCATTAAGTTGGGGAGGGCCTTGCCAAGTTGTGCTGGCCTCAAACCTGTGATCCCCCTGCCTCCACCTCCCAAGTACTGAGATTACCTGCGTGAGTCACCATGCCTGACTTAGGCAGTGGGTTTTAACCATAGTCATGCATCACTTAGTGTGGCGAGTGTGTCCTGAGAAAGCTCTTGTTAGGTTATTTCATTGTTTTGAGAACACCACAGTGTACTTACCTAGACAGCTACAACATCACCTGGCAACATAATTACGAGTCTGTTCTTGGCTGAAATGTCATTATGTGGAACATGACTGTATTTCAGTAAGTTGATCCTTGGAAAAGGAAAGAGTGAAGGAAGGTGTCTTGAAAGGAGGAAGAAAGAGAGTGAGGCTGATTGTTGCTGCCGCTATTGCTCAGGACTGGAAGAGTCTCAATAATTAGTCAGAACACAGAAAAACCAAAGACTGAAGAGAGCTCTTCTCCCTGCCCCCGCCCCCCGAAGCTGGTATTCTTCCAATCCCAATGTGAATAATAAGACAACTTTCCAAACCCCCTCTTGGAATAGAATCTTTAGTCCCTGATATTGGCTCATTTTATAACCAACATCTTGATTTTATTTTCTTATTGCTGGTAGCTCAGCGCAGTAAGATTTGCAAAACTATTAAATTCTAGACTACAACACAAAAGAAGGAAATATTCTGATAATTACCTTGCCAAAATTGAAGCTGTCTGAACTTGAATTACTATTGCTTTTGAAGAGATAACAACCTATTTCATTTTATTGTCCCTTAATATATGACAACGCGGCAGAATTAAAGATCACACACAGGCTGGTGGTGAAAGTTCTTGTATTGTAAGCCGGGATGTTCTGGTGTGCCTGAAAAGATGGATTAAATAATGAACCCCAGACAACTGCAGGGTTATTTCAAAAGAATCAGGCTTCTGGATTATTCAGGGGCATTAGCAGGAGCAAGTGTGCAATCTCTCATGAATACATTCACCACTAAGAATACAGATCGGCAGTATATGTGTGTGCGCATTTGTGTATTTTATGCCATTTTCTGTAGAAATTCATTTTCTTTTTATACGTAGCATGCCTCTTTGGATATGTTCTCAGGGAAATATATCTGAATATTTATGATGCATGATGTGCAAATATGTGTGAATTTGTACAGAAATGCACAAGTTTATAAATATTAATGTATGTACTTGGATGTTTATGTGTGAAAATTAAGGCTTACCATAAGTACAGGATTCAATTATGTGTCTTCAAATACAATAAAAATGCTCTTAAAGTGGGAAAAAACAATTTGAGTAAGTATATATGATTACCTTTGAGAAAAACATAGGTGTTATATAGTTTGTTAACAGTTACTGAACTACTTTAAAAAATTTCTAACTGAAGTTACTGGAAATAAGTTGCTTTGAGTCAGCACTCTTTATAGAGAAGAAGAAATTGTAAAATATCATTCTTAACATGATATGATAATAAGATAAAGAAAAAAATCAAAGGGGATTTTTTTTTTTCCAGTGAACAAAGAATCCACAAGCAGAAATTGCTAGAGCCAAATCAGGTATCTAGAGACTCAATCCCAGATTTTTTTTTGTTTTTCATCTAACACTGGGACACTCTTTAACATTGTTTTGACCTTTGCATTTCTTTAGAAAAAAGTAAAAGCAAGTCAAGGAACATTTTCATTAGGTCATTCAGGCCTCTTCACATAGTCCTTCTCTTTGAGCATTTATCTTAAAATGGACTTAATCATTTGCCTTCCCATGAGAAAACTAACAAAAGAAAATGGAATTGTAGGATGACCACATACACTACAAAATATTCTTTAAAACTGCTCTCTCAAGCCATGGATAAGATATTTGCCTAATGTAATTAAGTAGATCTCAGGGAGTTTCACCATGATTTGGATATCCAGAAGCTTGGCTTCAGCATGAGTTATTGGGTATTTTTACTTTGTTTATAACGCATCACTGAATCCTAAGACCATTCGTTATTTGTCATCAACAGAAAGGTACTGGAATACACTGAAATATTACTATTTTAGCCACTGGCCTATCATGAAAATGTATAACCCAGCTGGACCTGGTGGCGCATGTTTGTAATCCCAGTACTTGGGAGGTTGAGACAGGAGAATCACAGGTTCTTGGCCAGCCTCAGCTACTTAGTGAGGCCCTGTTTCAAAATAAAGAATTAAAAAAAGGACTGGGGGGTGCAGCTTGGAGATAGAATGCCCCTGGGTTCAACTCTCTAAGTACCACACACACACACAAAGTATAACTCAAAGACTTCATTTTTTTTTTCTAATTAGATTTGCTCTCCTTAGCTACGAGACTTAAGCTACTGATAATATTTATATCTCTAACAACTGTGTTGTATTTTTCCAAAGGGGGAACAGGAAGAAGCTTTCATCAAGCAACAGCTGAGTGTCAGCTACTGTGAAATACGCCTCCACTTGTGTCATTTACTCCTTGAAACAACCCTGGGAGATTAATACCATTTCCCCATCTTACAGATAATACAAACAAGAAAGTTAGACACTGGTCCAGATCTTTCTGGTTGCAAACCCCCTACCTTGGGCTGACAGAAGGAACAAGGACTTATTTCACTTAGATTTTGAATCACCTCAGTTACCCAAATAGCCACTTGAACTTGAGTTTTGCAAGCTCGTTTCCTCTCTGGCTCTGAGTAAGATCTAGAAAGTGTACAATCCTCAGTGCCACCCTTGGAAGTCCAAATAGCCCACAGGGAATAGGGCTTGTGGCTTTGGTTGCTGTTCATTTAGCCATCAACCAACCTTTAACAAGCACCTGTGTGCCATCTACTATTTTAGGGGCTAGGTGCAAAATGGATAAAGCTCCAGTCCTTAGGGATCTTGCTTTTTGCCAGGTTCTATGTGGTTGGGGATGAAGAGGGGATGCAGATATATATACAAATAATACTCCAAAGCCAGACGTGGTGGTGCCCGCCTCTACTCACAGTATTTGAGAGACTGAGACCTGAAGATCCAGGTTCGAGGAAGGACAGCTTCAACAGTATAGTAAGACTCTCAGCAATGTAGTGAGACCTTGTTTCAAAATAAAAAATACAAAGGTCTGGTGTGTAACTCCAAGCTAGAAAGACCCTGGATTCAATACTGAGTAACACACACACACACACACACACACACACACACACACACACACACACAAATACTCTGAATGCTAATTGACCAGTATAAAAAAAAACTATTTTATAACTTAAAATTGCCTTGTGGAAGTTAGGGATATGGATTATTATCATAATAGATTACCACCTCCCCCGATCCCAAACTTGTTCTGAGTTACCCTGATAAATGTAAGAGTAAAAGGAATAAACCCCAAGCCAATACCAGTAGCCACAAAACAGGCAGCAGGAAGGAAGCAAGGGTCAGCAGATGCTCCCAGCCCCGTGCTGCCCTCGTCTTATGTGGCGCGCTATGTGTGCATGCAAGGGAGGAATCTACGGTGGTCATGGTGGATGGATGTGAGCGCATGATGACAACTTTAAATACTTAGTGCAGCATTAGTAGCACACAAATAGGCTGTTGATTGTGCTGGTGAAATCAGTTATTCATAGAAGCACAGTGCTGTTCAAATGATGATCAGAACCAGTCTCTTCATATAATCCTCTCTCTCTCTCTCTCTCTCTCTCTCTCTCTCTCTATATATATATATATATATATATATATATATATATATATATATATATATATATGTGTGTGTGTGTGTATATATATTTGTATATTTTATATATATTTATAAATATATACTTATTGCTTACTATTTTTAAATAAGGATTCTTTGGCACTCTGAATTCGAGTCTTGTTCTCGTGTGTATTTTTACCTTGTTTAATTACTTTTGGCCTTTGATTCCCTGGGTAGAGTGGAGAAAACTGACAGAGATATGTTCCAATTCCAGGGCTGCTATTTATATACTAGCTATAACTATATTAAAAGAAAAAACTCTGGATCTTGGTTTCTTAGATACTTCATCTTTGCTATAGGAACAATGATGCCTATATTAATGAAATTTAAATTGCTTAAATGCTTAAGAAGACATTTAGTAAGTTTAGCTAAATGCCTGGGATATCTCATCTGTTACAATATATATGAATGGAATACTTGGCAGAAACCTTTTAAAATTACATGCCTAACTCAAAGTAAGAAGGATCTTAGTAAATACTTGGGAATTGGATGTTCACATTTTATATTTCAAATATTTTCAGTATAATACACATAAAGGAATTATGAACAACTTGGTAATTATCATGTGTTAGGCATATCTAATCATTACTCTACAAATGTATTCAGTCAGGATGGAAACCTAGTTGTTTAGTTTAATTATTTTCTTTAGAGTTTGTCTTGACCCTTGGAAAGCTCTCTAACTATTAAAGAGGCCCCACAATGGAATAAGTGGAATTGTTCACGGACAAACTCCAAACATCTGCAAATGTTAATAAAGGGGTTGAACGGGCACCCATCAGGAAGGTGGTAGAGAGGGTTTCTAAATTAATGAGAAGTTGCCCCAAATGACTCCCAAAGTCTCTTTTCTCTGAGTGATCTCTTAATTCTAAACAGTATGTAGTGTTTCGTGTAGAATCAAGTAGGATAATTTGGTTTCTATTCTTTTGGGTAGATACATATGGTAGGTTCATTCCCATTTGTCTGAGGATCCTCCATACTGTTTTCCAAAGTGGCTGCACTAATCTGCAATCCCACCAACAATGTATTAGGGTTCCCACTTCTTCACACTCTCACCAGCATTTGTTGTTGTTTGTGTTTTTGATGATTGCCATTCTAATTGAGATTAGGTGAAATGTGTATGTATCTATGTTTAGAGTCACACAATTCACAATTGCCAAACTATGGAACCAGCCAAGATGTCCATCAACAGATGAATGGATTAAAAAACTATGGGATATGGCCGGGTGTGGTGGCGCACGCTTGTAATCCCAGCATTCGGGAGGCTGAGACCAGAGGATCCGGGTTTGAGGCCAGCCTCAGCTACTTAGTGAGGCACTCCGCAACTTAGTGAGACTCGGTTTCAAAATAAAGAATAAAAAAAAATAGGGCTGGGAGTATAGCTCGGAGGTAGAATGCCCCTGAGTTCAATCCCCAGTACCGCAAAAAAAAACTATGGGATATGTACACAATGGAATTTTATTCAGCCATAAAGAAGAATTTGCAGGGAAATGGATGGAACTGGAAAACATTATGTTAAATGAGATTAGTCAGTCACAAAAAGTAAAAAATTGGATGCTCTCCCTAACATGCAGAAGCTAGGGAGAAAGTGGGTCATAAGAGGGACTCTAGAAGAAGAAGGAGAAACATGAGCAAAGAAGGTGGCTTAACTGAAGATGATGGGGGGAAACACCCTAATGCACATGATGGACTTTCACAAACATATCAAAGTCCATCACTAAACCCAACATGAGAAGGAGGTAGGGAGAGGGAGTGGGACTGGAATTGGGGAAGGGTTAAATGAGAGATGTGTGCATGTATGCCTCTACCAGCCTTCACCTAAAAAAGATGTATGATTACAGTGGACTAAAAAAAAGAAGAAGAAGAAGAAGAAGAATCTACTTGATTCTTACCTACTTGGAAAATTGGACCTATGATTTCCTATCACATATTTCACAGGGATGCTTTGAGCACTATAACACATGAATCTCTCTACTGGACCCCAAGGGCACTCTTCCGAGTTCTTGTACACATATGAACTCATTCACATGTGAATTCATTTAATCCTCACAACAACCCTGTGAGGTAGGTACTAGTCATGTTGTATTTTACACACAAGGACAGTGAGGTCTAAGTAACCTGCCCAAGGTCAAGGAAGTGAATAACTGACAGAGCTGGACCAATGGCCCGTCGGTCCAGCCACAAACCCTGCTTGCATGTAGTGGTACCCAGGTCCACAGAATCCAACTGTGTGTCTCAGAGACCTGTTTTTTTGTCCCAGTAAACTAAAAGCTCCTTGAAGGCAGAGGTCATCATCCCTTTGCACTTACAATGGCACCTCCAGTACCTGACCCATGATAGGAGACAATGAATGATTACTTTAATGTTTAAAGATTGCCTGCTCCCTGCTTTTTTTTTTTTTTTTTTTTCTTTTAAAAGGTGTATCACAGCCGGGCATGGTGGCCCACACTTATAATCCCAGCATTTGGGAGGCTGAGACTGGAGGATCTGGGTTTGAGGCCAGCCTCAGCTACCTAGTGAGGCACTCCACAACTTAGTGAAACCCTGTTTCAAAATAAAGAATAAAAAATAGGGCTGGGGGTGTAGCTCGGAGGTAGAATGCCCCTGAG
>PVLC010001306.1:109003-122085 GCA_004027655.1 Graphiurus murinus | reverse complement strand
CTGGACACAGGTTAATATAGATACACACGCTATCCTAGATAGCTCCTTCGAGAAGCTCCTAACTTTTTTATCTTTATCTTGAACCTTTCAGCAGCCATAGGGGAAAAGGGAAATTTGTCAACTTCTAATTTTACCTCTCCATAAAATACCAAAAGAATAATTCTTGGGAAAAGCAAATCTATTCTTAGCATCAAGCTAGTAAGAAACTTTTTCCGAGGATTTTTAAGAGACTCCAGTAAGGAAATGAGAATGTTTTCCAGATCATTCTGTGTGTGTGATCTTTATACTATCGCTTTCTATAATACTAAGGCTTCACACTAAGTCTTGCTAGTAAGAAGGAAACAGAGCCGGTATGATGGTATCCACCTATAATCCCAGTTCTTGGGAGACTAAGACTGGAGGATTGTAGGTTTGGGGTCAGCCTCAACAACCTAGCAAGACTCTCAGCAACTTAGCAAGACCCTGTTTCAAAATTAAAAAGTAAAATAGGGCTGGAAGTGTGGATTGGAGGTAGAATGCTCCTGGGTTCAATCCCTCGTACCAAAAAAATTTAAAGAAAAAGAAGGAAACAGTGCAGCCAGCAAGTTCTCCTACGGTGTCAGTGTTTAACCTTAACCAGAAAGTGAAGGCAAATTGCTGAGCTCCAAATCGTTGTGTTTAGTTCTGAGCTTGAGGTAGCAGTAAGTTGAAATGATAGCCTGCATAAATTCTTCTTGTAAACTTCCCGGCCTATTTTCCCCATAGCAACCTGAGTATAACATTGAATTCCTTCAAGCAATCGTTCCCCATTTTGCTAGGTTAAAACCTAAACTCCTTAACCAGACCTGCAAGTCCCTGCATGATCTGACCCCTACCTGCCTCACCCATGCACCACTATGCCTACGGGTCTGCATGGCCATCACGTCTCCCCCTTGCCAGTTGCCCTCCCATGCCAGAGGCCCTCTGCATCTTTCCCTTTCCTTGGACCTTCTCTCCCCTCCCCCACCGCTGGCCTTACCTGGTTAATTCCACTTCTCAGAAGTCACTCTCTAATGAGAACTCACTTCCACTCCCCTGAAACTGGACACTCCCACATCATTGTATACCAACTAGCCATCCAGACACTGAATGTTTCCATGGTGGAAAGTATTGATATTTTAATTAGCTCATTCAATTCCTCACTGACTTGTTCAATGGGATACCTATAAATGAGCATCTAGTTTGCACTGGGTGCTTCTCTATTCCTAAGTTACGATCAAAACAAAATATGCAAAAATTCCTGCCCTCGGGTAGCTTTCATTCTAGTGCCTGACACTTGAGTGTCGTCCCTAAAATATATGAAACTATTTCAGTGACTATTTTGCTCTTGTTCACTTTTGTATCCCTAACACCAAAGGTTGCATTTAGTGTGTATCAGTCAGAATAATCTGGGTAATACATGGAAACAAACAGCCCCCAAAGTTTTGTAGCTTAAAGCAATACCGGTTGATTTTTTTTTTTGATCATTCTATATGCCCATCAAGTCCCCAGGGATTGCTTCTCATCTTTCCATCAAAGCCATTTAGTGTCATGGACCAGCAGAATAGCCATCACCTCAAATATTGACAGTCATTGTGACAGAGAGAGAGAAAGAACTCTCCAGAGTTTTAACGAGGATTTAAATGATTCCCCTGGGTGTAAACCAGGAGTCAAGTACTCCAGCCCAGAAGTGCACAAGACACATCTGCTCACAAATCACTGGCCCAAACAAATCGCCTGCCAATCTCACTGCACGTGGCCACAGGGAAGATCCAGAATCATAGTGCTATTGACTATGACAAGTGAAACTTAATAAATATTTAAGGAAAAGATGGCTGAATCACTAAGAAGAGTAGTTGTGCCATGGGTAAAAGCCACGTCTCTTTCTCTGTGAAATGCATGTGTTCCTAAGTGTGCATGATGCTATAGGTGATGCTAATGATAGAATAAGCTTACAAAATAAACTCAGAGCTTGATTAAACCCAACCAGGGATGACAAATTGCCACCCACAACATCTGAAGTAGATATTCTATGAACAAGTAACTCAAAATTCAGTATATATCAAAGATCAATGCTTCGAATAAACTACAAAATATTTTGCATTCACGTTTCATTACACTGGTTCATATGCCTGTTCAAACATACGCATTCTGCAGGGCTGATTGAAAAATAATATCTATTGCGCATTCTGTACTTCTTGCTGACTAAAACTTTGTATTTTGCCTGAACATTCAATTTTCTGTATTTAATTAAAAAGTAATTAAAATTCATTAGAGTATAAATTGCATCTAATCATTTCATTGAATTCTAACTACAGAATTGTAACTATAGGTCATGCTTCTTAAACACAGAGATAGTCTAGCATTTTATTTCATTATGGAGTGAAAGAATTGTCAGGATTATTTTGGCACCCAGATGGGGACTTGGCATTTATTTGATTGCTTTCTGTTTTTAATTTTGGGCATGAAGGAGCCATTGCTACTTAAATTAGCATTTTTAGTCAGAATGATAAGAAAACCTGGTAGGAATTATTCCTTAAGATAAAAAAACTTTGTGAAACTTGTTTGCCTTTCCTTAGTGGAACTTTGTGTGTGTGTGTGTGTGTGTGTGTGTGTGTGTGTGTGTGTGTGTGTGTGTTACCAGGGATTGAACCCAGGGACATTCTACTCTGAGCTACACTCCCAGCCCTATTTTTTAATTCTTTACTCTGAAACAGGGTCTCACTAAGTTGCAGAGGGCTTCACTAGGTCCCTAAGGCTGGCCTCGAACACAAGATCCTCCTGTCTCAGCTCCCAAGTACTAGGATTACAAGCGTGCACCACCACGACCAGCTTGTTTAGTGGAATTTTCAACTGCAAAATGTTGGTGATCATCAGTCCCTCTGAAGGAGCCCACAGTACTATGTCTTAGTTCAGTTCTTCCCATCTGTGCCCACAGACATATTCTTAGGGACATAATCATCTCTGTATAAACTGTTATATGGTGTGTTTCTAATTTTATAGCAGTCCAAATGCACATAAAACTCACGCATACACATTTTGTATAATCAGGATGATAAAGGTTGGCATTTCTTTTGTGTGGGTGATTTCACTGATACTCAGCAATACTTCTTTAGTTATTCAAACTATTAAATATATGGAGCACAATAAGAGGATAAAGGATTCAACATGAATAATAAGCTAAGTGAAAGATAGTTTCAAAATAACTAAAATAAGAAGAGTGGTTCTCCAGCATGTGGTAGTGCATGCCTTTAATCTCAGCTCCTCAGGAAACTGAGGTAGGAGGATCTCAAGTTTGAGGTCAACCTGGGCAACTTAGCGAGACCCTGTCTCAAGATAAAATAAAATAGACTAAATCATGTTAGTCACACGTGTGAATGTATCACTATGAATTTCACTATCATGTACAATTACAATGCACCAATTAAAAAAAAACAAGACTGGGGATATAGCTCTGTACTAGAGTGTCCTTGGGTTCAAGCCTCAGTATCACACGTACACACATGCACACACACACACACACACACACACACACACACGAAGCAAATGAAGTATATGTAACTAAAAACAACCTGCTGTCATAGTCAATACAGAATACTCCCATCAAATGCATCGCAGTGTCAGCAGAGATCATCTTCCATGTTAACTCAGTGTTGATGATTTAAATCTTGTTTTTCAGTTTGATTGGTAAAGCTTATATTATACTCTATCTACAGAGCAGAAATCTGACTTCTTATGCATTTGAGAGGTCATATCTGGTTCAACTTGACTAAAAATAAAATTCAAACCCCTTGCACGAGCCAGGCGTGGTGGCGCACGCTTGTAATCCCAGCTGAGACCGGAGGATCTGGGTTCGCAGCCAGCCTCAGCTCCCTAGTGAGGCACTCCGCAATTTCGTGAGACCTGGTTTCAAAATAAAGAATAAAAAAATAGGGCTGGGGGTGTAGCTCAGAGGTAGAATGCCCCTGAGTTCAATCCCCAATACCGCAAAAAAAAAAAAAAAAAAAAAAACCTTGCATGGTCTGCAAGGCCCTGAATAACCTGGCTGCTTCCTACAAGTCTCCTGTTGACCATTATGCACCAAACCCACTGACATTCCTAGCATTCCCTGTGTATTTGATGTTTCCTCTGCCTGAGGACTTTTCCAGGCTCTTAGGAAAGCGAGTTGCTAATGAAGGAAACACTTCCATTGACATTTTGTACGCATGTGAGAATATTGATGCTAATCCCAATATCATGTATGCAGAAGGAGGGGGTGGGGAGGGAGCTGGGGAACGCACACCAAGTGCTGTGTGCGTGTCTGTCACTATCACTATGAAACCACATTATGATGTGAGACCAGAATGCACCAACAGCAGTATACAAATAAAAAATTTAAAAAAGCTAGCCTCTTCTAATTTCTCCAATTAGAGCTTAATTGTGCCCTGTTTGGAATGGCCTTCCCTGACCTCCCTATCGAAATGCTCTACCCTATTCTCTAGCAGAGTCTCCTAATCACCCCCTTCATGGTATTTGACTCATTACATTATTTTTTGTCTTCCTTCCTTCCTTCCTTCCTTCCTTCCTTCCTTTGTGCTGAGGATTGAACCCAGGGACATTCTACCCCAGCCCTATTTTATTTTTTATTTTGAAACAGGGTCTTACTAAGTTGCTGAGTCTGGCCTCAAACAGACCATCTTCTGGTCTCAGCCTCTCAAGTACTGGGATTATGGGCACGCACCACAACACCTGACTCCTGATTATTTCTTGACTCACCTAAACAACACACACACACACACACACACGCACACACACACACACACACAAGGTAATGATTGATCTTCATTTTAATTAGCATTTCTTAAAAAAATATGCATGGCACAGCCAATAAACAGTATTTGACTAGATAACAAAATGCATCCCTCACCAAGACTTCGCTAATTTCTTCATGGAAGACAGCATGGTCTTGTTTCAGTTTGCTAAAGCGACTAGTCATGGCATTGGAAATTTTTACCAGTTTATTGACCACATATGCTTTTATTAGTGGATTTCATATACTGTACATTATTTTTTATTTTTAAATGTTATTGATATAACAGACATTAATCTTTTAACTTACATATAAAAATGTCCCTAGCTTGCTGTTTGCTTTTTAGTATTTTATGATTTTTATACTCAATTATTAACTGTATATACTTTTGCTGGTGAATTTCATATACTGTACATTCTTTCTTTTTTATCTTTAAATGTTATTGGTATAATCAGGACATTAATCTTCTAATTTACATAGAAAAATGTACCCAGGTTGCTGTTTGCTTTTCAACATTTTATGACTTTTTTTAATACCCAGCGCTTTCTTTTCATGACCTGAAATCTCTTGGTATCTTTCCCAGGGATGTTACTACTCGTATTTCACAGATGGATAATGTGAGAGTAAGAGAAAAATTTACAAATGGCTCATGCTTGATGAGATCTGTCTAACTTGCAAATCCACTGTCTGTTCACTCTGTCAGCCAACCTCTTGTCCCTTTAGAGAGGCTCTGGGTCTTGGCATTGGCAGCACAGTTGCTTCGTCACTTTGGTCTGATATACCCACGATATCCTCGACGGGGACCCTGAAACACAGATACTTATTTCCATGGTTCTAGAAACTGGGAAATGTATTCGTATATAGATTCTAATATAGAATCCATGAGGAAAGAAAAAAAATTAGCAATGTTAGTCCTGGTAAAAAAGAAACTTTAAGCCATTAGCAAAGATTATGTTTATCCTCATTTGACTATGCCAAGTATTGGACTTTAGAAGACAGAAGGATTCTTTCTTACTAACTCATACTGTGTACATATGAGTGGGGTTCAGTATGACATTTTCACACATGCACACACACAGCGTACTGATAAAACCTAATCTCCCTTTTTACCCTTCTCCATCCTGCCCCATCTCTAGGAATCACTCTTCTACTTTTAGGTTGACCTTTTTTGTTGTTGTTGTTTTTAGCTCCCAAACATGAGAGAGAACATGCATACTTGTCTTTCCGTGCCTGCCTTGTTTCACTTAACATAATATTTTCTGGTTTCGTCCATTTTGCTGCCAGTGATAGGATTTTAGAGAATGAAGGATTCTGAAGTGACCACTTCTCATTTTTAACTTACTAGAAGTCAATTACTTCTTACTACTCTAAGTAGTGTATCCCAAAACCCATGTTTATTTCATAGTAGAAGATGAGTTAGTAATCAACTTGATGATGGAACTATATAGTCTTATGAATGAAGCAGACTAACAGAGTGAGACATGAGGTCGAGTAAAAACAAATAAATAATAAACAAATAAGAGTGATGTTAATATGATGTTTACAATTATGAGATCTAGTAAAAATTTCACACATTATAATGTTATCACTCAAGGAAGTCATATTTCCGATTAAGTCATTAAATTTAACTTATATTGCCTCATTTCATTATTTTATTTTAATCTGTGGTTTGGTCAAGTTGTCTTTTGCCCAACATACCATAAGAACTGAGTGGCATCCTTGGGACCAAGCTGCAGAGTTACCTGAAGCCCTGATGGTATGTGGTACTCTAGCAAGTGACATCCACTATCTCTGTAATTACTGCAGTTACATACACTCTATTCTGCCAGCTGCTCTGCCTGCAGTCATTGCTCATGGATATTGTTAAAATAAATTACTCTGCACATACAGAGATATGTGAAGGGGAATGGTTTCTGTAAGTCCAAAGAATATATAAAGAGGAAACTTCAAATGAAACCCATCCTTCAGGGCAACCAGCCGTTTACGAACTCCAGCAAGGGCATACTCGGGCCAGCGTCAGATATTTGTACAGTTTTACATACAATGGCCATCTAATTCAAATACCTATATTTTTACTTTCCTTTTTTATTACAGAAAATTTAAGCTGTGTGTGGCAGTGCATGACTGTAATCCCAGTACCTGGGAGGCTGAGGTAGGAGGATCATAAGCTTGAGGCCAAAATAAGCTACTTTGGGAGACCATCGGCAACTCAGTGAAACTCTGTTTCAAAATAAAAAAAAAAAATAAGAGTTGAGGATGTAGCTCAGAGATATAGTTGCTCTGGGTTCAATCCTCAGTACTGTAAAAGGAAAAAATTTAAAAGGAACCTTTTATTTTCTTGCTGTCTAATTAGGCAATTTCATATGCATTCTTCCTCTTTGCAAATCCTCTGGCTAAATGAAGATAATCCTGGCAAGATTTTAGATTAAGTACGGTTATAGCTGTCTTCTCCAGGGTTTGAAATCTAGACACACACACACACACACACACACACACACACACACACACACACACACACACACACAATGTGCTATAGACGCAAAGTGTCCTGGTATAATTGTGTTTGTAGAGAGAGCACGAAATGTTAGATAAATAATGAGCTCAAAGAGGATCATTATGATATTTGGTTAACTTTCTGGCTGCTGGTTGCTACTCAACAAAACAGGAGAAGACTAAAAAAACATCAATAAGAAGACAACTTTGCATCAAAATAAAGTGAAATAGAATATTTTCCCTAGTTTTTTTTTTCTTTTTTCTTTTTTGGTGCATTATAATCATACATCTTTGTTAGGTACAAGCTGGTAGAGGCATACATGCACACATCTCTCATTTAACCCTTCCCCAATTCCTGCCCAATTCCCTCCCCCTCCCTCCTTCTCATGTTCAGTTTAGTGATTGACTTTGATATGTTTGTGAAAGTACATCATGTGCATTAAGGTGTTCTCTGCCCCCCGCCCATCACCTTCAGTTCAGTCACCTTCTTTGCTCATCTAAAGTTTCTCTTTCTGCCGGGCCTGGTGGCGCACGCTTGTAATCCCAGCATTCGGGAGGCTGAGACTGGAGGATCTGGGTTCGCACCCAGCCTCAGCTACCTAGTGAGGCACTCCTCAACTTAGTGAGACTCGGTTTCAAAATAAAGAATAAAAAATAGGGCTGGGGGTATAGCTCAGAGGTAGAATGCCCCTGAGTTCAATCCCTAGTACTGAAAAAAAAAATAAAATAAAATAAAGTTTCTCTTTCTTCATCTAGAGTCCCTCTTATGACCCATTTTCTCCCTAGCTTCCACATATTAGGGAGAGCATACGATTTCTTACTTTTTGTGACTGACTAATCTCACTTAACTAATGTTTTCCAGTTCCCTCCATTTCTCTGCAAATCACCTAGTATTTTAAATCTCAAATGGTATTATGCTGATTAAAATAAGAGCAAAAATAAAGATGTGGAAACGCATCATTCCCAATCTCACTAACGTGTCCAGGGAGGGAGGAGGCAGAGAGCAGGCTGAGGTGTAGAGGGAAAGTCTATAAATGTTTCACTTTCGATCTCACTATGTTGTATGATTACAACGCACCAATAAAGTGATGAAAATAATTAGTTAAATAATCATTAAAAATAAAGAAGTGGTCACAGTGGCTTGGGTACCTGAATTATTGTACAGCCATTTCTTCATCTGTACTATTTAATTTTTAGTTTGGGGAATTCAGTGATTCCTTGGGTTTGGAATGGCAGGAATATGAATGCCATTGATCCTCTAAGCTGTTTCAAAGCTCTCTCAGCATTTACCTTAAGAAAAGTTCTTACCTTATCTTTCAAAGTTTTCTCAGCATTTCCCTTAAGAAAAGCTTTATCTCTCAGTTCTTGGTACAATGGCAGTCTGACCTCGAATCTAATGTATTCTCAACTCAGAATTACTTAGAAGAATCTCAGGACAGATATCAGTCTGGGCCTTCCTGTGGTTTCTACCTGGAGTTCCACTTATTTGAAAGCTCATTGAAATCCATTCTGTACATAAAAAAATGCCACCTCTCCCCCATAACAATGCACCCTTCCCAGTACAATGCATCACCAACTCTGAACGCTAAAACCTAGCTCAGTATCCAACCCAGTAAGCATTCCAAAATGTCAGTCTTGGGGTAATGCTGGCTGCTGTGAGAAACAACAGAAAAACAGGAAGGTGCATGTTTTCCTTTTTGGTAGCTTATCACCTACTTGGAGTGTCAAAGCAGAACAACTGAAGCACAAAAGATAATAGGTAACAATAGATGATAGATATCTACAGATAGATGATAGATAGATAGATAGATAGATAGATAGATAGATAGATGGATGGATGGAAGGAATAGGCATTTAGCAATAGTCCAAAACATTTTTTACTTACCTTTACCTTCAATATTATAAAAATTAGACAAAATAGAGTTATAAAAGAAGGAAAGGAGCATGGAAACAAGACAGGAAAAACATGTATCTGGCCACATTCTTTCAAAGTTTTCTATGATCTCCATACTAGAGACTTGAAACAGTCTGTTTATGTGCCAGGCTCAGGCTCTTTTGTTGCCTTTCTAGCAATTTCAAAGCTGACTGCTCCTTTGAGCAACAGGAATTACATGGAGAGAGAGAGAGAGAGAGAGAAAGAGAGAGAGAGAGAGAGAGAGAGAGAGAGAGAGAGAGAGAGAGAGAGAGAGAGAAAGAGAGAGAGAGAGAGAAAGGGAGAGAGGATACTGATTGATGAGTTGGGATGGAGTCTTAACAGTAAGGACTGATTTCGCCTCCTTAAAATCCCAAACTTGCACATGTGTTTCTATTGCACCAAACCTTATTATGATGTATAATTACAATGCACCAATAAAAAAAATGATTTAAAAAATTCAAGACTTCAGCTCAAGATTATTGCCTTAGATATTTTCTCTTATCATCATTCGATTTTGGTCTCTAGGATTAAGATACTATTATTCCAAGAAGTAATATATACTCTATATTAACCATATTCATGCATATTCATGCTTCCTTCCTCAGATACATGTGCCCAGATGCTTGTCTATGGAGTGTGTGGACTCACTTTTAGTGTTAGTCATTACTGGTCTTTGCTAGAATCCTCATGGTTCCTTTTATTTTTCTATTATCCCACATTAGAAAAAAATAAACAAATTTGGTTATTTTTACTTTCACTCTGTAGAAGGCTGTATTACCAAGTATCTCTCCCCAAATAAGATCAGTAATGTCCTATTTCGATGAAATGACCGCAGCATTCAAGAGTAGGGCCAGCATGTGAAGTTCCATTCTTTCTCTATGTCCTCTTGAGAAAAAAAAATTATCCTTGGTGGAAATCAAAATTTATATGTAGAACTTTCCTCAAAAAGTATCTCGGAGGTATGGAAACTTTTTATAATAATAACTAACTTAGCTGATCTAAGTTGATGCTCTCTTCAGAATCTACTGGAGGAAAAAAAAAAAATATATATATATATATATATGAAGAAAATCAGCCAAAAAATGTTACAACTGTGTCAAAATACCATAGTGGATTGAAAGTCCTGGCCCTATGTCTTTCAATGCTAATTCATTCTTCCCAGAATATTCTGATTTTTAGAGGCCTGACAACCAAGCATTCACAGGTATTGCCAGTTTGCATAGAACTATGTTTGTCACCTCTGCTGAGAATTGTGGGTTTATGCTAAAGTTTTTCCTGACACTTGTGGTTTGAAAACAAAGGAAACCCAGAGGGAATTTGTTTCAGTGTAACACCTATATTTAGGAATAGAAGACCGAAGTGTAAAAACAGTATACAGTGGCTCATGCCTGTAATCCCAGTACTTGGGAGACTGAGACAGGAGGATCACAGGTTCCTGGCCAGCCTCAGCTACTTAGTGGAGCCCTCCACAACTTAAGTGAGACCCTGTTTCCAAGTAAAGAATAAAAAAATAGGGCTGAGGGCGGAGTTCAGAGGTAGAATGTCTCTGGGTTCAATCCCCAGTATCTAAAAAAAAAAAAAAAAAAAAATGCATAAAGCATTGTCATTCCATAGGAGTGGAGGAGTAAAGCCAATGGCCCTCCCCAACATGGCAGCTCCATCCAATCAGTGAAGACCAAAAATCAGTGAAGACCACCTGAGAAGAAGGAGAGGCCGAGGAAGGTTGGACTCACCTGTCCTCTGCTGATGCTTGGGCTGGGACATCCCGCTTCTCCTGCCTTTGATGCTCTTGCTTCTCAGGTCTTCAGTCTCAGACCGGAATCCGTACCATGAGCCTCCGGCTGCCAGCCCTTCAACCTCTACCCCTGGCTTCCCAGGACTCCAGCTCGCAGGCAGCAGGATGTGGTAGTTCTTAGCATATATAATCACAAGGGCAAGGCCTTATGATAAGTCTTTTTGTGAACATATAAAGATAATAATAAAAATGAGAGGGCTAGGATGTAGCTCAGTGGTAGAGACCTTGCCCTGGGTTCAATCTCTTGCACTGCAAATAATAAAAATTATGTAATATATATACACTCACACACACATATATATAGTGTGTATATGCACACACACATACTTAACATATACATGCACACACACACATATTTCATCCAAATGGAAATGTAAGCATTGTGATAGAGAATGTTATAGTCAGGGGACTGAAATTTTCCGAGAGTTCATAATGAGGAAACCACAGGTTCCTTATCAAAGGAGTAATTTATTGCTGACTTTTCCATCTAGTACAGCACCTCATATTTAGCAATAAAATTGAAAGGATAGGAGTTTAATTCTTAGCACATAGAATTTATGTGTCCCTGACAGCTAATTTTCCAAACTGAGATTGGGATCCTGTGCAATTAGCTTCATAAAGGAATTGCGTGGACAATTATGCAGTGCCTTTGGTAACACTAAACTGTTGGCTCACTAAATTAAAGTCTGAGGATATGAACTGCCATGAGAAATATGAAGCTGATTATTGTTTTAAAAGGTGTTTGAATTGTACCATGAAGATAGTGACTGGCCTTTAGGTCATTCTGTAATTCAAGTAATTACTTAATTTTAAAAGTAAGAAGACCATGCAGTCATTGAAGATGTATTGCCACCTCTAACGTCTATTAAAGTAATTATTCAGTGTCAGCATATGTCCACAGGGTCACTCACAGATGGTCAAAACTATGGAGCTTTAATCTGGAAAGAAACGTATATGGGAAAGCCTTATTTGTTCATAGAATTTTATTGGTGCAAATTATTCTACAGCACCTTACAATATCTTTAAATGTACAGTGATGTTATTTTCTGCCATAGGAGATGCTCTGTGCCTTTGGAAAACCAATTTCTAGAAATTACTTTCTAATATTTAGTAGCTCCTTAAACCAATGTACAATGTCAGCTATCATATTTTCCATGTATTTCAAGACAAGTAAAGTTTTTGTATAAACAGTTCTATATCTCTCTCTTAAATGCTGTAAAATAAAATGCTTCACTATGACAAAGTCTAATGACCATAGGGTTATTAGAGGTCACCAAAAATATTTTTCTGTCTGTTAAAACATCTTAAGTTTGGCTGCTACTGCTGTTGGAGTAAAGAAAACCCGTAATTAACATTCCTGTAACTTCTATTTTTTTCTTGTCATCCTATTTATGTCTGGCTGAGTCATTAAAAGAAAGCAACTGTGATAAACAAGCCTTGTAATTGTTTTGGATAACATTTTATTTTGTATCTTCTTACAAATGAACATTTAGTTTTCTTTACATTCTCCTGAAAGATTTACACTTTCAAGTGTTAGCCATTAATTAGTGGAAGCAGTACAACATTTTGTAAAACACCTTCAGTGCTTATAAAATATATTATAATAAAACTAATACATATATATATATATATATATATATATATATATATATATGTGCCAGTGAATAGATGCTCTTGATACAATTAACGACTGGTAGTGATTTTTATAGGAAACAATTATAAGCTTTGATTAAGAATATACTGAGCCAGGCATGGTGGCACACACTTGTAACTCCAGTATTTGGGAGGCTGAGACAGGAGGATTGCAGGTTCACCAGAGGATTCGGGTTCGTGACTGGCCTCAGCTACTTAGTGAGTCCCTCCACAACTCAGTGAGACCCTGTTTCAAAATAAGGAATAAAAAAGCCGGGCGTGGTGGCGCACGCTTGTAATCCCAGCATTCGGGAGGCTGAGACCGGAGGATCCGGGTTCGCGGCCAGCCTCAGCTACCTAGTGAGGCACTCCGCAACTTAGTGAGACTCGGTTTCAAAATAAAGAATAAAAAAATAGGGCTGGGGGTATAGCTCGGAGGTAGAATGCCCCTGAGTTCAATC
>PVLC010001306.1:0-108903 GCA_004027655.1 Graphiurus murinus | reverse complement strand
TAAGGAATAAAAAATAGGACTGGGGGTATAGCTTGGAGGTATAAAGACTCTGAATTCAATCCCCAGTACCACCACCAAAAAAAAAAAGTTACTAACTGATTTCAAAATCACTTTAAGAGATTTTATAAGATTGAAATCCTCTTTAAGTGGGGAAAGTATTTCATTTGAGAAAAGAGTTCCATAGCTAAAAACATAAGTTTTGGAACTTCTGAATAGGATTAAGTAACACTGAAAATTAAAGGTTGTGTCCATATACTAAATAAATACTTTTGTTTATGAAATAAGTACAAAAAATGCAAGGTTATTAGAAGGGAAACTATTGCTCTTCAGTCCATCTCCCTTTGTACAGATATTCATCTAGTTTAATGTTTCCCTGACTTGTCTAATCATAAGCATTTCAAGGGTCCCCTGTTATAACGGTGATTTCCAGAAATTCTTTAACATTTTGTAACATATGTGTAGGAGACACTGATCTCCTGTTTCCATCAGAGGAGTTTTGTCACATTCAAATGGCATGAGAATAATGCTCATAACATTGGCGACCTTGTTAAAATACAGATTTGGATGCGTTCACAACATCAGCTCCATGCATGGTAATAATACCACTCTTTGGGCCGCACCCCGAGGAGCAAACACTGGAGAAGCAGGTGAGCGCCCAGCACGGGTCCCCTGGTCTAGCACATCCTCAGGAAATGTCACTGCTCAATCCGAATCTAGCGAGGTGCATTGATCTAAAACATCTCACTTTCTTTCCTCCTTCGTTCCCCCGTGTCCACTCAGTCGTGTGCCTGGAAATGATGTGATTTTATCATACTAAATGGAGCCCCTGTCTTTGTTTTCTGGAGGTCGTGTCCTTTCTGTTGAGTTTCCTTTTCTTAGTCACCATGATCTGACTCATCTTCCTGACAGTATTTATTTCAGGTTGTTAACTTACTTAGCTGCTTCAATCACAATTATAAATGCCTTTTTTTTTTTTTTTTTTTTTTTTTTTTTTTTTTTTTTTTTTTTTTTTTTTTTTTTTTTTTTTTTTTTTTTTTTTTTTTTTTTTTTTTTTTTTTTTTTTTTTTTTTGTAGTACTGGGGAGTGAATCCGGAGACATTCTACCTTTGAGCTACACCCCTAGCCCGATTTTATTTCTTATTTGGAAACAAGGTCTCACTAAGTTGATAAAAGTCTCACTACTTGCTGAGACTGTCCTTGAACCTGTGATCCTCCTATCTCAGCCTCTCAAGTACTGGGATTACAAGCATGCACCACTACACCCGGCTACATGCCTTTTTAAGATGACTTCTCAGCTAGGCATGGTGGTACATACTTGTATTCCCAGTATTTGGGAGGCTGAGACAGGAAGATCACAGGTTCCAGGCCAATCTCGGCAACTCAGTGAGGATATCCGCAACTTAGTGAGATTCTGTTTCCAAATGAAAAATAAGATGGGGCTGGGAGTGTATCTCAGAGGTAGAATGCCCCTGAATTTAATCCCAGTAACACACACACACACACACACACACACACACACACACACACACACAGAGAAAGATGACTTCTCTCCCTTACACTTACCTTGTCCATAATTATCTGAATATTTGTAAAAGAGAACAAAGAAAGTGTTGAGTAACATTTTATTTTTAAAAGCACAAAGAAAGAAGAAGTGGATGTGATTATGCTTTTTTTTTCTTTGCCTTGGAAAAGAGAGTTTAATTACCTAAGTTAGTCGCTTAGAAAAATACCATTCCTGAATCTGTACTTGATTTCAATGTTAAATTGGTCTCCTCACCCACCCTATTATTTTTTAAACCTCCAAGGTTGCCATGGAGAGCCGACGTTGCTGTGTTCTGTCCCAAGTATAAGCCCCAAAGCTGACTCTGCCATGGTGATGTGGACATCATTTTGTGAGTGAGAGCTTCTAAGGGAGGGGAATGGAGACATAAAGAGAGAACACAGAGACAGAAAACAGAGGCAGCCTGTCAGGCACACTTCACAAGGAAACGCTCAAAGGTTTGGGAAAATCCTTAAATAGCCAGATTGCTTCTTTCCCAACTCACTCAGCTAGCCAAACACCAAGGGCCCTAAATAGCCTCTTGGCTCTTCCCCAGTTAATCAACAGATCACCCAAGAAAAGGTGAACAAAACTGGCCTTTTCCAGTCGCCCTCCCCCAGCTTTTCCTTTCTCCGTCATTCCACTCTCTATTATATAAATCAGGGATTTGATCGGGTTGAGGAATTGATTTAAACTGTATTGATGATAACAGAAGTAAAATCTTTGTGCTACAAATTAACCACATATCCTACTGATCTTTCTCCTCATGGATTTGAAGTTCTTTTTGTTTCCTGTTTTCTCTCCAGCTTCCTCATACGTGAGAAAATATGTGGCCCTTGACTTTATGAAACTGGCTGATCTCACTTAGCATAATAGTCTCTAGTTCCTTTCATTTTCCTGCAAATGACAGACTTTTGTTCTTCTTCTATGGCTGAATAAAATTTCCTTGTGCCTACGTACCACATTTTCTTTATCCATTCATCTGTTGATGAACACCTAGGCTGGTTTCAGATGAAGGAAAGAGTTCAAATAATGCTATGTTCACATATGAAGGAATCGCCACCAATCTCACTAACATTGGGGAACTGTGGGGGAAGCTACATCTGTGCATATATGTTGGTACCACTTTGAATCTCACTACGCAATATAATTACAATACACCAATAAAAGTCTATTAAAAATAAACTTTTTACAGACAACAAAAAAGAATTAACCACATTTCTTTCTATTATTATTTAAAGAAGAAGATAAGTATTTAATTGGAAATATCTCATCATAATTATGACGGCCAGCTTTAAATATTAAAAGGCTGCTGCAATGAATAGAGCAAACATCTCCTTTTTTCTACAGAAAGCCAAAATTATATCGACAGGTAACAATCACAAGATAAACACCTTTGTTTACTGTGATAAAAGAAATTTACATTCAGAATTATAGTAGCTTCCCATGTAAGTTCAGAGATTGCGTGATTCAGACCTGGGACAAATGGCACGCACCATATATATATAACTTTTATTGGTACATTGCAAACACATTTAGATTCAAATTAATATCAACACGCATGCACCCAGCACTTGATGTATTTCCCTCCCCATCCAACTTGTCATATGTTTTAACAGCTAATTTATTGGTCTGCCTGGACCGCTCGAAGCCAGGGACTATTTCTTATCCTCCTCCATTGTATCTCCTGCACCCAGTCGAGAGTCCAGCTCATGTTTATTGAATAAGTATGATTGAGCAGAGCCAACAGGCACAGACTTGACTTTGGAGGCTTCCCCCAATGTCTTGTCCTTGTCCTGTCGGATGAATGAATAAAACTGTGAGTTTCACGCCTACTGAACGATCCCCACATATCACGGTTGGTGGCCAAGCTAAATCTGTGCTCCTCTCTGTTCACCCAGTTTCCTAGGGTATTTGTCTTCTGCCCTCTCCTAGGAAGTGAGCAAGATCATCATATCCTGGCAGAGTTTTCTTCATTTTCTCTTCTCTTGGTATTCTCCCTCTGTCACCAGGCGGAGTCACGCAGAGTTTCTCTAAACTGAACCCTTGAGTTCCCCGATCTTTTCTCCATTACTTTTATGAGTTTGCCTTCCTGCCAGTAGTCAGAGGGATGGAAATAGTAAAAGAAAATAAATATACAGGATGAAGAGAAGTGGAAAAGTGATGAGAATATAAATCATGCACACGGCTGGGAACTAATGGAAAGGGTTGCTTCTTCTTACTCACTTAGACCCTGTGTGCGCTGTCCTGAGAACCACAGGATTCTGGACTGCTGTGCTTTGTGGAGTCATCTGAACCACTTTGGGGAATGGTCAGCTCCTTTATTCCTATGTAGTCCAACTATATAGAGAGGTACTCAGCACATGGTTAGAAATAATTAATACCTGTGCAAATATAAAACATCAAGACAGAAATAAGATTGAACTCTATACATATTACTTAAGAGTTTTCAATAAATCTGAACACAAGAATCTTTGTATGTGTGTGTGTGTGTGTGTGTGTGTGTGTGTGTGTGTGTGGTACTAGGGATTGATTTTAGGGGCATTATACCTCTGAGTTATACCACCAGTCCTTTTAATTTTTTGTTTTGTTTTGTTTCAAAACAGGGTCTTTCTAGGCTGCTGGGGAGTTACTGGTGCAGTGTAATCATATATCTTTGTTAGGTACAAGCTGATCAAGGCATATATGCATGCATTTTTCATTTAACCCCTTTCCCAATTTCCACACCACTCCCTCGCCCTCCCTCCTTCTCTTCGCAAAACTTTCAGCAGCCTAGAAAGACCCTGTTTTAAAACCAAATGCAGGGGCATTATACTCTGAGTTACACATCCAGGACTTTTATTTATTTTTTGTTTGTTTTGTTTTGAAGCAAAGTCTCACTATGTTGCTGAGTCTCACTAAGTTTCTGAGGCTGGTCTGGAACCTACAATCCTCCTGTCTCCGCCTTCCAAGTACTGGGATTACAAGTGTGCATTACCACACCCGACTTGAATACAAAAGTATCTTAAATCTAATAATTGAATAAAGATTTTTAATTCATGTCCTTATGAAATTGGTGAAAGAATATATTGAGAATAGTTGAAGAAGCTTGGATCTGGGGAGGCATGCAGTGCACTATAAATAGCAAGAGCGCAGAGCCTGACTATTCAGTGCGGCTCTCTGACCCTCAGAATCACAATCTCTTAGAAGTTTGTTAGAAATGTGGAAGTCAAGCCTGGTGTGGTGGCTCACACTTGTAATCCTAGCATTTGAGAGGCTGAGACCAGAGGATCCGGGTTCAAGGCCAGCCTCAGCTACCTAGTGAGGCCCTCCGCAACTTAGTGAGACTCAGTTTCAAAATAAAGAATAAAAAATAGGGCTGGGGGTGTAGCTCGAAGGTAGAATGCCCCTGGGTTCAATCCCCAGTACTGAAGAAAAAAAAAAAAAAAAAAAGAAAGAAAGATAGAAAGAAATGTGGAAGTCAATCACTAAACTGAACTTGAGAAAGAGGGAGGGCAAGGGAGTGGGGTGGGATTTGGGGAAGGGCTTAAATGAGAAATGTGTGCATATATGTCTTTATCAGCTTGTACCTAACAATGATGTATGATTACAATGCAACAATTAAAAAAAAAAAAAAAGAAATGTGGAAACCAGGGCCTGCCTCAGTCTTACTAAATCAAAATGTGCATTTTTAACCAGGTCCCCAGGAAATATGCATGAGCTGTTTTGTTTGGGGAGCTGCTCTAGTGAGTACACCATAAACATTGATCGAATTCCTCTTTCCTCTCACAGAGAAACTGATGGAGGAGTTTAAGCAGTGTGACTTAAGAATGAACTCAGTGTGGAATCATTCTTAATTCTCCTTTGTGTCTGTGCTTCCCCTAAAGTCCACTCTGAACTGGGATTCTTGAGGGCCTTTAATACTAAGATTTAGTCTCTCCTTGTGAATGCACTTAAATTCCAGACATTTTGAACTCGCTCTATGTTCAACAAGGCTGGGAACATTGTCTAAAGCAATACAGTCCAAACTGAGGTCAGAAAACTGGGCTTCCAGCTGCATATGGTTTGCTGCTAGCCTGCAACAAGATAAAGACCTTCGTAGAATGTGAATTTTGAAGCTGGACATGGTAACGGTGGCTCAGCTCTCTAACCCCAGTATTTGGAAGGCTGAGACAGGAGGATTGCAGGTTCAAGACCAGCCTCAGCTATTTAGTGAGGGTCTCAGCAACTTAGCAATATCAGTTTCCAAATAAAAAATAAAAGAGGGCTGGGGGTGTAGCTCGGAGGTAGAACATCCCTGGGTTCAATCCCCAGCACCATCCCACCAAAGGTTTAAAAAAAGTGCATTTTGAGGTACAGAACTTGTACCAAAATGATGTTACCTTTATCACTATGCACCCCCTTAATTTCAGCTGTTATTTTTTTCCAGGTAAAATTATTTTCAACAGAGGAAGCGATGTGTTGATTACCATTCAGGCACAGTCTTGTGCCCTGCTCATGGACAAGAACTTTGAGTAGCACAGGCAAAGAGATTTCATGCAGAGAGGGCCTCTCTACCTGCTACAGTATGAACATCCTTAAACATTAATCTGCATGGCAGATCTTTATATTAAAGCACAAATTAATTGCTACTACACGTTAATAATTTTGTAAACCCAGTAACATCTGTTGCGTTCACTGCTAGATTCCAAGTTCTTGGCACCGAGATGGCCTTCAGTGTCTGTTGAATGAATGAACTACCTAGTTCAGCTCTTGTTGCGTTGGTGTTTTCATTTTTCTGGCCAGGATTCTGGGTTTCCTGGGTGTATGATTGGTATTACTTAAGGATTTTCAGCAGTAGTGAGGATAGGGAACAATCATGCAAGAACTGGAGAAAACGAGGAAGGTTTTATAAAGGGGATGAGAGTAATCCAGAATTTGAAGAAAAGAAAGAGAGAGAGAGAGGGAGAGAGAGAGAGAGAGAGAGAGAGAGAGAGAGAGAGAGAGAGAGAGAGAGAAGGAGAGGGAGATAGAGACATAAAGAGAGATTGATTCTAAGTAAAAAGTGCAGTATGCACAAAATCTAGGAGCTAGGAACACACATGGTGTTTCAAGGAACGAGTATGCCATGCGTCCATCTCCAAAGGCTGAGGCACTGGAGCTCTGGGTGGGAAGTGGGGAGGATTATGAACGGATCAGATTCTCACTTTAGCATCTTCTTTTTTTTTTTTTTCCGGCACTGGGGATTGAACTCAGGGGCATCCTACCTCCGAGTTATACCCTCAGCCCTATTTTTCATTTTTTATTTTGAAACTGGGTCTCACTAAGTTGCGGAGTGCCTCACTAGGTAGCTGAGGCTGGCCGCGAACCCGGATCCTCCGGTCTCAGCCTCCCAAATGCTGGGATTACAAGCCTGGGCCACCACACCTGGCTTTTAGCATCTTCTTCATTCTGATGCTAATGCACTTCCAAGCTTCTCTCATTCATAATGAAAGCAGTACTAAAGTTCTCATCAGTCCATTTTCTATGCATGCACACACACACACACACACACACACACACACACACAAATTTACATCTTTTAATAAAAGTAGAAATGTGTGATCATTTCAAAAGCTTCAAGAGTACATGGCAGTTAACACATCTTCTACATTGTAAAATGTAGAGCATTACTAGTAAGTTTTAAATATTAAATCAGCCTTTCAAGTCAGAGTACACAGGAGATCAAAATAGATGCAATTGGAAAGAACAAAGGTGAGCTCCAAGCATAATGAAGTCAGCACGGGTCGGCTGCAGTTCCTAGCAGATATTCACGTTCTCAGTGAGAAAAGACCCCCTTTCCTCTATTCCTGCCAACAAGCTCATTAATTCTCTTTAAGATGCTCCGGTAATGATGAAGAAGGGAACTAGTAGATGTTATATAATTTTTCAGACTCAGAAGTTTTGGAGAAAGGTCAGTGTAGCAAGGAAGCTGTCAATTAAAAGTAGCATCTATAAACTGTCAGAAAAGAATGCAGAGAGGAGGAGGAAGCAATTCAGATTCTCGCTCTCCTTTTGCAAGATTCCTGGAAATAAATATTTTCCTGCTGTATGTTATGAGAAATGCAGCCAAATGTTTGACTAGAGCTAAAACAAAATCATGTTCTTTTATAGTTAGGTGAACTTCATACCACTTAAGCCATGGAAATAAACAATGGCGACTTCAAAGTTTGACCTAGAGAAAGTTTTTCTTCTAATTAATAAACAGACTACAGTAAGGCAATTACTTCAGGCACCACACTTATTTAATTCTCTTGGAGAGCACAGCATTTAAGAAGGCGCTGTGCTCAAGAGCCAGAAAGAGCAGAAGAAAAATGGAGCTAGCGTTTGTGTTGTTGTTGTTCAGAGAAAGGAGAAGTAATCCAACACAGAGTGGAACTTATCAAGATTAATAGGTGTGCAGGAAGCCAAGCTCCTATTTGTCAAACCAATTGGATCAGCTGCACAGAGGCCACTGGCCGCTCTGACTCACACTCTTCAGGCTCCTGTGTGCTTTCCTAAACAGGAAGCCTGATTTGTCACTTTCCTGCTTATAAGCCGGACGCGGTTCTTTTCTAACTTTGGGGGCAGTACCCCAATTCTTTAGCTGGGCCAAAAAATCTGCAGATCCAAGTTCTGCCCAATTATCCAACCTTGTCCTTCCCTTGTACCTGCCACCTGCTACTCAGTCCTCTCCCCTGCAACCTGCAATGTCTGGATGCATCCACCTCCACGTATCTGGGAGAGCCCCGCCTCAGCTACATCTTTTCCTTCCCATCTCACCATGTTTCCCCACCAGCACAAAGGACTTTTAAAAGAATCTTTAACATTTAAATCAAAGCCAATGAGCCGGGTGTGGTGGTGCATGCTTGTAATCCCAGTACTTGGGAGGCTGAGACAGGAGGATCGCAGGTTCCTGTCAGCTTCTACTTAGTGAAGCCATTTGCAACTTAGTGAGACCTTGTTTCAAAATAAAGAATAAAAACTAGGTCTGGGGGTGTATCTCAGAGGTAGAATGCCCCTGGGTTTAATCCCCAGTTCTGCAACAACAACAACAAAAAAAGCCAGTGTAGAGGCACACAGGCCTGTAATTCTAGTACTTGGGAAGCTGAGACAGGAGGACTACAGGTTCTAGGCCAGTCACTCCAATTTAGCGAGACCCTTAGCAACATAGCAAGACTGTTCCAACATAATTTTTTTTTAAATGGGGCTGGAGATGTAGCTTAGAGGTAGAATGACCCTGGGTTCAATCTCCAGTATTAAAAAAATAATAATAATAAATTGCCTTATTTTTTCATGGATTAAATGAAAGAATTGATGTAGATTATTTAGCACAATGCCTGACAGTGATAAATAACTACCAGTGTATCATATGTTATGATAATCAACCTGTACTGAGAGATCCAATCATGTGGTGGTTAAATGAGGAAAAACCTGGAGTCAGACTGCTGGGCTCCACCACTTCCTGGCTCCAGGAACCTGGCTGAGTGACCAGGCCCCTCTATATCAGTTTCCTCGCCTGCAAAATAGGTGCAGTAAGACTTCCTACTTCACAGGGTGTTTGTGAGGGCTGAATGGTTAGCACAGGAAAGGAACTTGGTACCTCCAAATCGTGAGGACTCTGCCGATGCTGCTGAGGGGCTTTTTAATCAGGTTGTGGACAATTTCAAGGTACACAAAAGGAGAAGCAATAGTATAATGAGTGCTCAGGTACTGAAACCCCAGTTTTAGCACTTATCACAGTTGTGCTATTGTTTTGTTTGTCTCTCTCTTGTCTATTCGTTACTAGAGTGCTTAGAGCAAATCCTAGACATCAGCATTAGTCTACCTTTAAAGGTTTCTCTAAAAAATGATCACTTTTAAAGTACAACCTCCATGCCTTTATACCTTTGTCTAGCATATATGTCATTCATAGTACCTAACACAGGTCATCAAACTTTGTTATTTTCCTGTCTTTCCTTCTAGCCTCCGAATTTTTTGAAGCAGGTACTCCATTTAATTTATCTAAGCTTCTAGCTCACTGGCCAGAACATGGCAGGACTGCAATAATGTACTTCTATTATAACAACTCTTATTATTAACTCAGTGCTAGGGATCAAACCCAAGGCCTTGTACATGTTAGGCAAGTGCTCTAGCCCTGCACTACATCCCCAGCTCACATTAATGCAGTTCTGAAAGAGAAAGAGCAGCTCACATAACCAAGTCAGACAGTTGGCATTAAAATAAGTACACCCTAGTACCACTAGTTCCTGAATGGCAGGAAAAACTAAATATTCTAATCCTAAAGAGGGGACACAGAAACCCACGGACAGCAGGGTTTAATTTGGCAGCAGTGTCTTACTTCATTGGTTAGGCAAGACAGGAAAGAAGAAAGTAAAATAGGAGAACATGGATTCTGTGTCGATGTGGTATCAGAGGGTGCTGAAGTCTCAATTGCTTTCCACCCCCAATAACGTATGATCATTTTCATCTTTACTAAAGGATTCTGGTGTTGAAGATCCAGGGACACCTTGTGCAGAGAGAAAGAGTGCAGGAAGTTCAAACATCAGATTGCCTTGGGTCAATTCTGACATGGCTTTTCTGTGACTTTGGCCAAGGGGCTTGCTCTCCAAGCTTCAGTTCCTCATTTAGAAAGCAGGGCGGTATTAACACTCCTTGCTACGACCGTGAAAAGCATGTGGCATATTAGAATGCCTGTTACATAAAACATTTAAAAATGTTGTCTATTATTATTATTATCCAGTTATAAGAAAACAATGAAATAAAACAAGTATGGACTTTTCCCACTTCGAAGTAAGAGAATAAGTTCCTTCCTCTGTCACAGAATTGCAAAATGAAGCTTTTCAGCAATGGCAAAATAATCTACCCAGGAAGGAGGATTTGGATGCTGCCAGAGTGAAGATTTAAGGTGCTTTTGGGTTGTATTTCTCCTCTGTCAAATGTGATTGCAAAAGGAAAAAAAGACATCGTCACTGTACAAAAGGATGTCTTATTATTATTTTTTTAAGCTGGTTGCTCTTCAGGGCATTCAAAGCAATCTAAAAAGCTTAGATATGGTACCTAGTACATAAGTATAATAAATATGATGACTTCATATTGTTATGGGGTACGGTGTGTCCCCCAAAATTTAGGTTCTTGGTATCGTGAAGAAAAGAATTTCAACACATACCAGTCAAAACATCTGGCAGGATTTTATTAAAAATTAGGGAAAAACTGGGAGAGAGGGAAATAAAAGGAAGGGGAGTGGAAAGGGGATAGGTCACCCGGACAAGTCCAAGGGCATGTCCCAAGAGGGAAGGGGCGAACAAAGGGAGGTGCAGAAAGCTATAAGAGAGGGCAGGGTCCTCTTCTCCAACCCCTCTCTCTCAGATTTCAGTTGGGCGATAGGTGGGCTCCTCCGGTGGGGTAGGTCACAGAAAAGTTGGATCCTCCTCTTTTCAGGTTCCAGGATTCAGGTGGGCTTTAGGTGGGGGCTGGGCTTTTCCGGAGTTTGGCGGTGCAGGAAACAAAGAAAACTTCCAAGGGGTGGAGTTAGCTTAACTCTCCAGATTTTTAAAAAAGCTATATTTTAAAACTATATTTTTCTGACTTCTCCCGATACCATCCTTTTACCTAACTTTCCGCTTCCTAGGCTACCTCATCAATATGAAGATGGCTTTATAGCAAAGGAAGTGGCAAAAACAAAATACCTTGAAAAAGATTTGCAATGACCACCTATAATTGAATGCCTACTACATGTTAATGTTTCAGATATTAGGTTGAGTCAAACAACACTGTCAGTAGTTGATATTTTTGGCCTGATAAATAGCCTTGGGATTTTTTCCATTCCTCCAGATAATAGCTTTCTCACTTTTCAGGCAGGAAGTCAAGGATTAGAGAGATTAGGTGACTTGCATATTCCACAGGGACACAAAGGGACAGCATCAGACATGCACCCAGGACTTCAGGCTTCTCTCATTAGTGGCCAATCCCAGTGTCCTTTGCGTAGTTCCTGCTTGCGTAAATAATACAACATGTAAGAAATATCTGCTTTAATGAAGAGGAGACTGGGCAACAAGGTACTAAATATTTAAGAGGATAATTACTTAGTGATTAATCAAAGGCACACAAAATGTCGGAAGAAATGGATTAAAGATGTGAGTCTCATTCTAGCATAAAACCAGAGCACGTTTCCCCCTCCTCCGTGTAATAGCAAGATAATCACTGTCGATCAGTTTCTGTGGATCACACTGTCTGTCCTCTCCCCCTTGAGTTCTGAAAGTTATTATCCTGTTCCCCGTGGAATTTGTTTGTTTGCTTAGCTTTTTGAGGGGAAGGTGAGAAGTAGAAGATTGGGACAGAATGTTTTCAGGGAAATCAAAAGAGACTAGGAGGTACCACAGTAACGTCTTTCTTCATCAAATAGAATGGCAAGATTTTTCTTTCCTTTTCTTTTCCTTTTTTTTTTTTTTTTTTTTTTTTCAGTACTGGGAATTGAACTCGGGGGCATTCTACCTCCGAGCTACACCTCTAGCCCTATTTTTTATTCTTTATTTTGAAACCGAGTCTCACTAAGTTGCAGAGTGCCTCACTAGGTAGCTGAGGCTGGCTGCGAACCCAGATCCTCCGGTCTCAGCCTCCCAAATGCTGGGATTACAAGAGTACGCCACCACGCCCAGCTCCTTTTTTTGTTTTTTTTTAAAGTGGGAAAACGTTGATCTGTTCATCTGGGAATTAAAAACCTTAGGCAAGAAATTGTGCAAACTAATCAAATTGTCAAGAATAAAACATGCTATTAATAAAGTTTATAATATAATAACAATGACAAGAAAAGCCAAACCACAGATATATTAGTATTTTCATAAGTCTTACTATACAGTGGAGAAGTCTCCCTTGCCCCAGGGATCTTTTATGGCTGATCAGTACTGGTGTCATCAAAAAGAGTTGTCTCTTTACCCCAAACAACTCAAATGTGTGCATATAGTTTTTTTTGTGATGGGAGGTCTTACTATGTTGCTCGCACTGGTCTCAAATCCTAGGCTCAAGCAATCTTCCTTCAGCTTCCTGAGTAGCTGAGATACAGGCATGGACCACTATACCTAGCTTGATACCAATTTACATAAACTTTATCAGACAAACCCCCTCCCTTGTCTAGTTATTTTACATATCACATACTGGTATTCCTACTTTGCTGCCCTTTCTGAAACCCTGCACCTTTCTGATCACTATAGCCATAGCAGCTTATTTATTATCCGACATGCTTGATTTGTCTTTTGTCTTCCAACGTGTGTGGGGACTATTAGAATAGGTAAAAAGATGAAGGATGCATTTGAATGTCTTGTGGTTGCCACTGTTTATCTTCAGCTTCCAATTTCAATGGAAGTAAGATAATCTTTAGTTAGAAAATGAAAACTAATCATTCAAATAATATATTCATGGTATTTAAGTATCTATTGCTTCCTTATTACATGCATAATGGCTGGAGGCTGGAGTGCAGCTCAGTGGTAGAGTTCTTGCCTAGCATGCATGAGGCCCTGGGTTCAATCCCTAGCACTGCAAAAAAAAAAAAAAAAAAGATTTTTTTCTTCCTCTGAAGGTTAAGAAAAGCATTGTGGTGATATTTACTAATTTTTTAAACAACAGTACTAATCTTCACACTAAGCTTAAAGCCACTTATTTTCTGTAATTGAAAATATTAGCCTTGGCACAGACCTATAATCCCAGGAGTATTTGGGAGTCTGAGACAGGAGGGTTGAGGTTTGAGGTCTGCCTCAGAAACTTAGTGAAATCCTTTGTTCTTCCTGTCTCATCCTCCTAAGTACTGGGATTACAGGTATGTGCCACCACATCCAGCTAGTGAGATCCAATTTCAAAATAAAAAATGAAGTGGGGCTGGGAGTGTAGTTCAGAGGTAGAATGACCCTGAGTTCAATCCCTAGTACCAAAAATAAATAAAAAATATCCTTCACAATATTCACTGTCCTGTAAGTATGGGAGCTGCTCATTTTGTTTATCTACTGTTTACATGTATTCCATTGCACCACTGGTGTACATAAGGGAACGTTAACAATCTTTTTTTGTTTTGCGTACTGGGAATGGAACCCAGGGACATATATTCTACCTCCGAGCTACATCCCCAGCCATATTTTTTATTCCTTATTTTTTAATTAGGGTCTCATGAATTTGTGGAGGACTTTACTAAATAGCTGAGGCTGGCCAGGAACCTGCAATCCTCCTGTCTTAGCCTTCTAAGTACTGGGATTACAAGTGTGAGCCACCATGCCCAGCTGACAATCTTATTGAATATGTTTGAAGTATTATAAAAGGCAGCTTGCTTTTTAATCTATGCATCTTTGGGAGTTTTGAAGAATTGTATTCCTTGATGTTATGAGTTGGAAACTCTGTGTGTGTGTGTGTGTGTGTGTGTGTGTGTGTGTGTGTGTGTGTGTAGCAATAAAGCAGCATGAGTTAAAAAAAAAAATAGAGAGAGTAGGAGGAAGACAGGTCATCTGGTAGAGAAGCCCCAGGGCTGGGGAGAGTGGAGCTGAGCTCTTGATCTACCTCTCACTAATGGCTGTGAAACTTCCGTGAATTTCTCACTCTTCCTGGGTTTCAGATTCCTCTTGTAGAAGACAAGACGGAAGAGCTATAGCTCTCTGAAGTTCATTAGAGTTTATATATATTCACATAATTTATTAGTCTTATGAAATTAGACCGTTTATTATGTTTTGTTAGAAGTAAATTTTTATGGCATCATTTAAAAAAAGACACACATTTGAAAGCAACTTGGCCAGTCGAATTTTACTTTTTGCAAAAAGGAATCCTGCCACCAGTAAGGTCAGGTGTGCGAGAACAACATGGAGGAGGCTTGCTGGCATTTTATTTTCAGCTTCGGTACTGTGTTCCTATTGGTGGGAACATGGCCTCATGATCTTTAGGCCACTGGCTGAAGGGGATGCTGAGGGAGAGGTTGGTACCCACAGTTTCCAGGAAATGCTATTTTACAAAAATACAAGCTCACACAAGGTTTCACAAAATGGAGATCAAGACAAGCTATTCCTTTGCCAGAAAGGATCCAATTATTATTATTTTTTTTTTTTTTTTTTTTTTTTTTTGCGGTACTGGGGATTGAACTCAGGGGCATTCTACCTCTGAGCTACACCCCCAGCCCTATTTTTTATTCTTTATTTTGAAACCGGGTCTCACTAAGTTGCGGAGTGCCTCACTAGGTAGCTGAGGCTGGCCACGAACCCGGATCCTCCGCTTTCAGCCTCCCAAATGCTGGGATTACAAGCGTGCGCCGCCACGCCCGGCTAGGATCCAATTATTTCTCACATTTTGGAGTTTTGTTTGTTTGTTTTTGGTTTTTGGTACTGGAGATTGAACCCAGAGACATTCTACCCCCAACCTATACCCCAAGCCCTTTTTATTTTTTATTTTGAAACAGGCTCTCGCTAAGTTGCTGAGGGTCTCGAACCTGTGAACTTCCTGTTTCAACCTCCCAAGTACTGAGACTACATGCATGCACCACCACACCCAGCCATTAATTATCCTTTAAGCGTATATTTTACCAAGTGTTCAGGTGGAATAAATAAATTGGTAAAAATATGAAAAAATTGTAATCAGAAGTGCTTCCCACCCATTTAACTATAGTTTATTTCTTTCTCACAGAAGTATCAACTGAGGTGGGTTGCATGTAAAGCAATATTGGGCCCGAATATGAATTTAAAAAAATCCAGAAATTGCTAAGCACTTACATACTTTTGGATAATCAGATATAATTCACTATTCTGTACATAAACTCAGTTTTACTAATTCCTTAAGCAAGTAGATGAATGCATGCATTTTGATTTGTTCAGATCTAGAACATAATTTGGAGGACTTAGAAGGGTATGTATATATATTTGTGCAGTGACATTTCATGATTGTTTAGTTTTTGAGCTCCTTCATTGCTTCAACATCACAGTTAGAAAACAAGTAACAGGATAATCACAGGTTCACTCCTGTCCATTGCTTTTGCCTGTCGATATCCTCATTACTTTCCTAGCCTACGTAGATGACTCAGTCAGTGGCATGAACACTAGTGAGTGATAAAAGAGAATTCAAGGGACAAATCTTACTGTGGTTTCAGCCATCTTTCTTCTTTTATCATCATCTCTCCAGCTGAGAATCTAAGGGCGCAAGTTACAGAAGTCTGATCATCAAAAGAGAACTCATTAGCCTTTTAAAATAGGACAGGCTAAGAAGACAGGTTGGCTACGATGCAGAGCACCTCTGCCTTGCTGGACATCATTTCTAATTATCATCATCTCTCTAGTACGTGAAGTTATAACTGAATATTCTAAAGTAAATGTTGCAAACCTATGAAATGTAGCATCTGTAAACTCCCATCACAAAAAAATACGTTCTTGTTTGTTAGTAAAATGCATTCTTTTTTAGAGAGTGCACATTCTATTTTAAACCTTGCACTCATCAAAATTCACACATTTGACAAGGAGTATTTTTTTGTTGTTGTTGTTTTTTTTTTTTTCTGAAGAGGCTTTTTCATTATGGAGACAGAAACCAGAAATTTTAAAAACAACATTAATCAATTTTGGCAATATTCCTATTGTCCTTGAATAGTTCAATGTAATATGGTTGGGGTTTTAGTAGGAATGCATCCATTAAAGAGTGTGGAATCAATTTGTAGTTATCCATGGACACTGAGAGGAAGCATTTTAAAATAAAATATGAAGCCAGGCGTGGTGGTGCACGCTTGTAATCCCAGCATTCGGGAGGCTGAGACTGGAGGATCTGGGTTTGCAGCCAGCCTCAGCTACCTAGTGAGGCACTCCGCAACTTAGTGAGACTCGGTTTCAAAATAAAGAATAAAAAATAGGGCTGGGGGTGTAGCTCGGAGGTAGAATGCCCCTGACTTCAATCCCCAGTACCGCAAAAAAATAAAAAATAAAATAAATAAATAAAATATGCATTCATCATTTACAAAGACTTATTAAGTCTCCACCATGTGCCTAGCCTACAGAAATAAATGAGCGGTGACCATGGTTCCTAAGGAGCCTACAGTCTTTGGGGAGAGGGGCACATCTCCCATCACAGAATGACAAAATCAATCAGGAGATGGTGAGGGCTATGACTGATGGATAAAAAAAAAAATGAGTGCATCAAGAGGATCTTTATCTGTCAGGAGAAGGTAAAGGAAGATAGCTCAGAAGAGAGAGCAACCGGGCTGAGACTGGAAGGATACGGCTGAAGAAAGATGAGCAAGGGGTTTCAGGTAGAGCAATTATCGATGGACTTAAGGAGTACAGTGTAGACAATGAGGGATCCTTGCTCAGGTACAAAGGATGAAGGTGAGCGGGGTCCAATTCTGCGGTCCTTGGGTGGATGTCAAGGTGCCCTCAGCTCACTCAGGAAGCTGGATAGATTCAGATTTCTTCTTTGGGGCATCAGGTACTCCCTTCCTGAAACTGATTGTTCTGCTGGTTATTTAATTGCTGTTTAACTTTTTGTCTTCCCAATTATTAGAAACCATAGTAAGATTGATCCTCTTGGACTTCAATTTTCTTTGATTTACCGGTTTATATCTCTCACCCACTCTTCTCATATTTTTGTTGTTTGTGGCTCCTAGAAGTCTTTTCCAAATCCTAGTAGGCATCCCTTGCCAGTTTTTATGTTGTGCTCCTACTTCCAAAACATTTTGCTTGTTTTGTTGTTGTTTTTCCTATGGTTTAACCTCATGGACAAACTTCATTTTTTTTTTTTTTTAAGTTTAGCTCCCAAGTATATCATATGCACTAGGTGTTGTTCTAAAGTGCTTTGCAAAGGTTCATACATCTGCTGCTCATAGCAACCCTATGGGGGGGGGGGGGAATAATGTCCCTAAGTTACAAGGAAGAGAACTGAGCCACATCTTGCAGGTTACATGACTTGCTCAAGTCTACAATGTTCATTAGGGTGCGCCCTGTAAATGCTCCAGAGCCCTGCTGTCAGCCGATGCTAAGCTGCTTCCTTTCAAATGCCGTCTCTATTCTTTTAGAGTACCTCTATTTTATATCTTGTTAAACATAGCCTTGCCCAACTTGGAGATTATAAAAATAAATTCCTGGCCAGGTTCAGTGGTATTTGGGGGGTGAAGGGTAAAACAGGGGGATTGCAGATTTAAACCCTGCCTCAGCCAATTAGCAAAACCCTGTTTCAAAATAAAAAATAAAAATGGATGGGGAATGTAGCTCTGAGGAAGAATGCCCCTGTCTTCGATACCCTGTACCGTAATAATAATAATAATAATAATAATAATAATAATAATAATAATAATAATTTCCTACACGTTCTTATAAAAACATTATCCACTATTTCCCTTGTTTAATTGAAATGCTAAATATACTCTAGAATATATATATATTTCTTTATACCTTCTTGATTCTATTTCACTGCCCAATTTGTTCATTCCTTCATTTACACCACATAGTTCTAATTACTATTCCTTTATAGCATTCATGTTGAGAAATGTCATGATGTCCTCTTTTTCAAATATTTGTCACTACTCCCATTCATTTACTTCTCCAAGTAAATATATAGGGTCAGCTTCTTAAGCCCTACAAAGTGGTTTTTTTGTTTGCTTTTTGCTGGGGTTGGGGGTCAAGGGTTGATTTGAAATGCAATCTGCTTATAAGTTAATCATGTATGTCACTATCCCAATGATTTACATTATGATGTGAGACTATAATGCACCAATAAAAGTATATAAAAACTGATATCAAATATCCAGCTGGGTGTGGTGGCTCATGCTTGTAATCCCAGTACTTGGGAGGCTGAGACAGGAGGATCTAAGTTCGCAGCCAGCCTCAGCTACTTAGTGAGGTCCTCTGCAAATTAGAACTTGTTTCAAAATAAAGAATAAACAAAAAATAGGACTGGGAGTGTAGCTCGGAGGTGGTATGTCCCTGGGTTCAATTCCCAGTTCCACAAAAAAAAAAAAAAAAAAAAAAAAAACTGATATCAAATATCCTTTCCGTACTCTAACATAGTATGTCTTTTCACTTAGGAAGGTCTCTCTGGTCGGTCCCTCCATTTTTGCGGTTTTCTTCCTAATGGTCTTACACAGTATTTGTAAGCTTATCCATAAACATTTTAGCATTGTTTTCCACATTTAATGAGATCTCAAATTCCATTAAAATTTCTAATTGGATCCTGCTGATATATAGAAAGACAGTTACTGTTTGCACATCTTTTCTGCATGTGATTGCTTTATTAAATTTACTTATTAATTCTAGTAGTTTCTAAATTAGTTACCTTGGACTTTTTCATAGACAGTAATTTCCATGAAAATTGCTAGCTTTATCTCTTCCTTTGCAGCGTTTACACTCTTTAATTATATTGTCTCTTTCCCTATATATGCACCTGTAATGAAAACTATTGGTAATAATATCCTTAATTTTCTAGTCACTGGTGCTAATTGAAATTCCTTCTGTATTTCACCATTGAGATTGTTTTTACACAGGAGTTTGAGTTTTGTTCCTAAAGTAGTTATTCTACCCTCACATTTAAATGACATTTTGGGTGGTACAGGTATTTAGATTCTCAATCCTTCTGTCTCAGAACTTTCTAACATGTGTCCAAATATAGAATCCTTTGTTTCGAAGAAGCCTTTTTCCAACATGAGAGTCAATCCATTGTGGTACCTTGCTTGGTTTCTCCACTCTCTTTCTTGTTAATTTTTTAAATTATCTTCACCCTTGAAGTTCAAAGATTTCATCTAAATGTATACAGCTTTGGAGTTGAGGTTGCCAGATCAAGCATAGGACACCCAGTTAAATTTAACTTCAGGGAAACAAAAAATTAAAATCATATCCCAAGATATGTATTTTTATTTGCTAAATCTGATCATTCTAGTGAGGTAATATTATTATTATTATCTTTGTTGTTATTATTAGTATTATATTTGGCGTTTACTGGTATCTTTTGAACTAGAGTCCTTTTCTAGCCCAGAGAAATATTCTCTATTTGTTTGACACATTGTGCTAGGTCAGAAAACTTTTTCTTGAAATCATGATGTTTATTGAATATAGTGTAAACCTCATTCTTAACTTGGTGGTATGTCTTAGGCTCTTAGACATTAATGAAACAGAAGAGGAAAAAAATAATGGTTCATTTTTCTCCTTTATTCTCTTTATCCTTGTTTTTCCACAGGCCAAGTAATAGGTATTCTGAATCTATTTCCCACATCTCATAACTTATTAATAAATTGATATAGTTTAGTCATTTCTGCTTTACATTTGGGGAGTTTACATTATTTTTATTATTTAGAACTTACACTAAAATTTTAAATTTTAGCTCTCATGGATATAATTTCCAAGAACTTTTTATTGATCTCAGATTAGCCCTTTTCCATAGTGATTTATTCTCGATCTATGACTCTTAGGTTCTTTTCTGTTTTTTTCATTACCTCAGGTTCCCGTGTTCATCAGCTTTCCATTGCTATAACAAAATACCTGAAGTAATCCACTTAAAAAGAGGAATGTTTATTTTGGCTCACAGTGTTGGATGTTTTAGTGCATGGTGGCTGGCCCCATTGCTCTGGGTCTGTGGTGAAGCACATTATGTGTAGCAGAGGAAGCCCATTTACATCATTACTGAGACCTAAAAAGATACAGAGGAAGACACCAGGGTCCCACAACCCCCTTCAGGGGCACTTCCCCCAATGAGCTATGACCTCTCACTCAGCCCCCCTCTTAAAGGTTCCAACCCTTCCAAGTAGTGCCATGGGCTGAGGACCAAGCCTTTGACACATGGGCCTTTGGGGACATTCAAGATCCAAACTATAAAAGGACCTCTAGGATTAGTTCTGTTTCTCCTTTTATATAAAGGTTTTTATTTTCCTAACTGACGACTTTCGGTTGTTCATTCTCACTTATACACTATTCATATGTTAAAACAAAGGACTGGGCTTATCAATATATGTAAATACGGTGACTTTTAATGTTGACAAATGGTAATTATAGTTTTGGAGTAGATTGTGCAATGTGATGTTTTGATCTGTGTATGCATTACAGAGATTTTCTGTTGAGGTAATTAAAATATCAACTGCCCCATTTAGCTTATCACTTTTTGTGGTATAAACATTAAAAAATCTATTCCTTTAGCAATTTAAAAATATGCAAGCCGGGCATGGTGGCCCATGCTTTTAATTGTACTTGGGAGGCTGAGACAGGAGTATCACAGGTTTGTGGCCAACGTCAAAAACTTAGCGAGGCCCTCCACAACATAGTAAGACCTTATTTCAAAATAAAATTAAAAAAAAAAAGAATAAAATAGGGGTGAGGATATTGCTCAGAGGTAGAATGCTTCTGGCTTCCATCTCCAGTACCAAAAAAAAAAAGCAAAAAATAAAAATATGCAATACATGCCTATTAACTATAGTCACCATGAAGCACAAGGGATCACTAAAACTCATAATTCAAGTATAACTGAAATGTTGTATGCTTTGATCAACATCTCTCTTTTCCTTTTCCCTACCCCACACTTCTCCCGCATCTGGTTACCACCTTTCTCTCTGTGCCTACGAGAGTGACCTTTTTTGATTATACATATAAGTGAGGTCATACAGTGTTGGTCTTTCTGTGTCTGGCTTATTCCACTTAATATAATGTTAACAATAATAGTGACAGTCTGTTTTAGCAATAACCTTCTCCCCTGGACAGGAGAGAGAAGTTGGGGGACCCTGGCCTTCCTTTGTGATGCAAGCAGGAAGAGGCAAAAAAGCTGGGACACTTTGCTGACCTCCAAAGCAAGTGTTCTGTGTAGCACCCTCAAGATCAAGTGTTTTAACAAAGGATAATGTAAAATTTTGAAGACAATCATATCACTATTTTTAGAATTAATAGCAGAGCTGATACTAATGGTTCTGGTGCAAGGGTATTTGCTATTAAAATAATAATCTAATAATAATCCTTAGCATGCTCGCTCTATGTTCACCATTATCTGCCAAAAAGCAAGGTAGGGCATAATAGATCATGCATGGTGTTATTTTCTAATTTTTTATACTCTTATTGGTGTATTATAGTTCTACATCATAGTGAGGTTCAAAGTGATACAAACACATGTACACACAATACTAGGTGTGTTTCCCTCTGCTTTCCCCCCAACTGATCCCTTTCTTTCCCGTCTGTGTTAGTGAGGTTGGTAGTGAGACCTCCACATGTGAACACATTACTTGAACTACAGATTTTAAGCTTTCTCATCCTACACCAATAACTGATGTAACGTGTACGGTAAGTGACACGATTTAGTCATTCTGCAACATATACATGTTGTCAAGACATCATGTTGCACAACACAAATCTATACAATTTCTATTTGCCAATTAAAAATAAGTTGAAAAAGCAATGCATTAACTAAAACGTTGGGACAACTCTGAAGCTGAATTCTGAAATGGCACTGATAAGACTTAGCTTGTTAGGGACAGAATTTCCATAAACTCTATGGGAAGAGTAAAGCCATTAGTTCCTTAAAGCTACTCAACATTTTGATGTTCACCTCAATAAAAAATAAAGTGTGCAATGAATTCATGAACGTCCAGACACTTGGGGGACAAAATGGCTACTTATTCTAGTCCTAGAGCAAGGACGTGTTAGGTACTTGAGTACTTGGTCTGGGAACATTTAGTTGGTCGTTGACTAAAAAGTGGACATCACAATGTTAGATTCCAAAAACCAAAATTGTGGTGCCCCATGGTTTTTCTTTTAGCCCTAGGAAGGAGGGGCCTGCTTTTGAAGAGGATAGATTTCATGTTAGCCCTACTTTTCTCAGGAAGAATTAATTAGCTACTTCACCCACGTTCTGAAGAATTTGTCTTCAAAAATAGTATCTTTTGAAAAAACATACCATGTAATAATTTCTTTCCCCTCAAAATATGATGAATTATTTAATTTTTCTCTCAGCTCAATTTTCAAAGTTTTCACAATAAGGATTTATATTAAATTATCTCCGTCTATAATTAAAATACTTTAGTGGGTAAACAACCAAATTGAGAGAGGCTCTAAAACAACCAAACTAAGAGAGGCTCTAAGTTGCTTTAAAAGAAAATTGCAATCCTTACTGGTTCTAATAATTCTTGTAATTCAACGAAACAGATTATATATGGATGCAATTATCAAAGCAAAGAAAACACAATAAGAAACTTGCGGCTTTTCTATAGTACTAAAAATTCAGATAATTTCAAAGTGATTATTTATCTTACATTTGACCTTTTATCTTGGAAAATATTAATAATGGAAAAATTTTGTTCAAGATTTTAGAATCTTAATCAAAATGTAATAGATCAATGTTAATAAGTGTTCACTACTTTTAATAATTTCATTTAAGCCTGCTTTCTCAATCTAGTATAAATTTCAGATCCTTCAAAACTTCCAGTCCTTTTGCTGAAAATATATTAGTCTTCAGGTCAGGGTCACTGAATTCCCTACTAACACCTGTATCTCAAGTTCTTTTCTCCACTATGCACAGAAGTTGCTCACATGAAAATGAGTCATCCAAAAAAATCTCCTTTGCAGAATTATTTCCCCCATTTCTAGTACAAATTCTATCAATATTCACACAGCTTCATGGTATTTCTAGCAATTTTTAGGCAACTGATTTATTAGTTGGAAGAAAACGTAAAACCAGATGGAGAATTTCAGTTTCAAATGTGCTAACTTTCCATTTCACATCGAATTTCAAAGTGCATTTAAGTTTGTATGCAGCGCTTTGACTTTGTTCCACAAGCAACAACATAAATTCATCTTGGCGACATGTCTCCTGCCTAGGTTCTTATAAAGAAACCAAGGGCAAGTGGTCTTTATTTGCTCTAGAATGAGAGGTAAAAGCAGTAAATATAGTATTTCCCAGAGAAGGAGAAAATTTAATGTCCTTGCCAGGGTCTGCAAACCCGTTGCACATCAATCAATCAAAGATGACTTAAAATGTATTAATCACACATATATGCGTGGGAGTTTTTCCCGTTTTTGTAGATGTTGTCGTGTTAATAAAGCAGAGCCACTTAATCGTCACTTACTTCACGGGTCACCTTGACAAGTGACCAAATACGGCTGAATTTTTCAATAGCCATTAACATTTTGATCAAGTGAATGTCTGTTGAATATTTTGAGATTTCAAAAAGCTATTGGGTGTGAAGTGTTTGCTGTAGAAATGCTGAATGTATCACTGATTAAAGTAGTGAAAATGTGAAGCAAGTTAAATAAGTGAAAATAGGAGTTTGATTAAATAAATCATAATGTGTTCATCATTATTTGGCCCTTTGAGCCGGGGGTGATGGCGCATGCTTGCAATCCTAGTACTTGGGAGGCTGAGACAAGGGGATCACAGGTTCAAGGCCAGTCTCAGCTACTTAGTGAGGTCCTCCACAATTTAGTGAGACCCTGTTTCAAAACAAAGAATAAAAAATAGGGCTGGGGGTGTATCTCAAAGGTAGAATGTCCCTGGGTTCAATCCCCAGTACCACCAAAAAATAATAATAATAATAATTTGGCCCTTTGAGGTTGCAAGAATCACATACATAGACAATTTCGAAACAATGTTGCTGCAAAGAAACATTAGTGGCTCTGCCATGGGAAACAGCTCTACCTGCTACCTCTCTCTTCTCAAGGTATTTGTGTTAGTAAAGCTCCTGAAGATACCGGCGGCCCTTGTTTCCCTCTGATTCATCTGCTGTGATTGCAGAAGCTGTGTCCAGCTATCATGGATGGAGCGTCTCCCATAAACATAACAAGTGGGAAGGTAGCAAGATGCGTGATAGACTTGCCCCTCAGCGAGACAAATGTAACTTAATTTAAAAACACTACAACAGATCTTTGAAAAACATGTTCAATGATTCACTTAAATAATGACTCATAATTTTACATGGTTTGGGAGAGTTTCACAAAACTCAAAAATTTGAAAACTAAAGCAAAAAAAAAAAAATAGCTATAGAAAATTTTTTGTGTGTAGCTGAACTGACTCAACACACCATTCGTGGAGTCTCTGCTAGGTTGGTGTTTTGTAATTATTTCAAAAAGAACAAGTTTATTAATTATTAATTCGAACTCTGATGCTGCTTCCTGCACCATGGAATGCAAATTCGAATGAGGCTGGCTATGACTTTTTGTGTGTGTGTGGTACTGGGGATGAACCCAGGAACATTCTACCTCTAAAGTTGCTCTAAAAGAAAATTTTTTATTTTTTATTCTTTATTTTGAGACAAGGTCTCACTAAGTTGCTGAGAACCTGACTAAGTAGCTGAGGCTGGCTGTGAACCCAGATCCTCTGGTCCCAGCCTCCCAAGTACTGGGCTTACAAGTGTGCACCACCACGCCCGGCTGTGACTTCTTAGTAAATGAGTTAGCAGTGCATCCCTTCCTCTTTTTAGCAATCTCTCCATACAATACCTCTTTACGTGTATGAATTTCTCTCTTTTCCTCATCTTCTCCACTTCTTATATCCTCACTGTTTCTTCTTCTTTGGATTCAGAAGTTCCGAACAGGTTGGTTTGGAGTAACCAGTGTTCAAACGTTTGAAGAAATAACCAGGTTCTAACAAGAAAGGTGGTTCAGAACGATGGATAGCAGGACACTTGTTTCTCCGAATGCTGGCCTGCATTCCTCTAAAGTCTCGCTGCTGTATTATTTTTAATATAATTTTGTTGGTGCATTGCAATTATCCATGATAATGAGGTTCAGAGGCATAGAAACACACATGCACTCAGCACTCTGGATCCCGCCCCTCCCCCTCCCGGTACACATGATTGAGATTGGCATTGATAGCTTCATATATGTACTTAGCATTATTTGAAGTATTTCCTTCGTCACATCTCTCCCATCTTCCCTTTCACTATCCTACTGGTTACCTCTCCTCATTTATCCAAAGTTCCCTTTGTTTCCCAATTTCTCTCTAGCTTCCAAATATGAGAGGAAACATACTACCCTTCCCTTTCTGAGACTCGCTCATCTCAGCATAACATTCTCTGGCTTGATGTCTTTTCCTTCAAGTGGCATAACTTTGCTCTTCTTTATGGCTGAATAAATCTCCATGGTGTGTCTATACCTGTTCTGTAATGCATCCATCTGTTGGCAGACACCCAGGCTGGTTCCATAGTTTGGGTATTGTGAATTGTGTGGCTAGTGATCAGTGTGGGGTTCCCTCACAAGACTGGGAATGGCACCACCAAATGACCCAACCAGACCACTCCTGCGTGTGTTCCCAAGGAACTTAAGTCAGAATGTTGCAGTACTACACGCATACCCATGCTCATGCAGATGCGAAATCCTAATGTCCAATGATAGTGTTTGGAGTGGGAGTCTTTGAGAACTGAGTAGGTCGTTTGACTAAAAAACTCATAAATGGGATTCTTTCCCCTGTACAAAAGAGGCCCTAGAGAGATCTCTCTCTTCTCTCGCCATGCGAGGACACACCGAGATGGCAGCCATCCTTGCACCAGCATCTGGGCCTTCACTGGACAAAAATTCTGATCAAGTCTTGACCTTTGACTTTCGAGCCTCTGGGACTGTGACAAATGGATGTGTGTTCTTTTCAAACCACCCGTTCTGTGGTATCTTGTCATAGCAACCTCAACAGATGGCGATTAGTGAACAATTTTCAGACTAACTTTATCCCACAGACAACTCTTTGAAAGGTGATGTTCTGGTTTGACGTCCCCTCCAAAAACCCATGCTGAAATGTAATTGCTATTGTAACAGGTTAAGAGGTGGGATCTTTAAGAGGTGGGTAGGTCATAAGGGGTTGGTTTCATGGATAGATCGATGCCTTGTTGAAGGAGTAGGTTAGCTACCATGGGAGTGGGCTCATTAAAAAAGAGTGAGTTTCCTCCCATTTCCTCTCTCTGTCTCACACCTGCTCCTTTGTCCTTCTGCCATATTGTGATGGTCTCACCGAAGAGACCAAGGTGGACTTCAATCTTGGGCTTCATATCATGAGCCGAATAAGCTTCTATTGTTTACAATTTATCCAATATATGCTGTTCTGATATAGCAGCTGAAAATAAACTAAGACAGATAACGATTTAAAAAAAATAAGACTGTCTCACTATGGCTTTGTAATTGGCAAGTACTAGAAAGTTTCAAGTAACCCAAAAGTAAAATACTATGCAGTCATGTAAAGTAAATATAAGCAGGAAATATTTTTCGATGTACAGAGTTTTTCTCCTTTATTAATTAGGGAAGGCATGTAATAAAATAACGTGATCCCATTATTTTTAAAGAACAGTATTTTGAAAGAGGTGGATAACATGGTTATCTCTGGGTAATTGAATTATGAGATTTTTTTTGTTCATTTGTTGCTAATGTCTTATTATCTACGTATGCTAGTTTTGAACAGTGATCCCCTATTTCTTTTATTAAAATATTAGAACTCATTGAAATATATTAATTTTGAATTGATCATTCAATTTTTTTTATATTTTAATCTGGGATGTATTACTATATTATCCCTTTGTGCTACAAAAAGTGATTGGATTGGCACCAAACATTTATTGTATGAATATGAAACAGCTGAAATTATCTGATTTTTATTTTCAAATTATTTAGTTTCAAAGATATATTTGTTGAATATCAATTCCATATGGCTTAAGCCAATATTAAAGGGAGCAATAACCAAGTAAACTTGCTATCCACCGTTGAAATAACAATCGATCATGTGCTCATAACAAATGAATAATCGTCAGTCTTCTTTATTTTACAAAAAATATATTTTTTGGTATCTCCAGTTCCAAATACAATTACTTCACTAAAATAAACCAACATGAACTAATGTGAGATTTTTACCATGAATTTCAGCTTGGTTTCATATTGCAAATTATCTTCAGTAAATGAATCCTTATCTCCCTAAGCCAGGCCTTTGACAGGATTGAAACAAGACTCAGCCAAATATAAAAACTGGAGCATGGAAACAGCACAAACATATTAGCCAAATTAAAATTAGATGAATTTATGCCTTCTGGGATGAAAATCACTTACCAAATTGTTATTTGTAAAGTATTACTTATAGCATATTAATAAAATAAATATGTAGGTTTTCAAAACAGTGATCACTTAGGGCTGTAATGCCTCATTAAGATGTTATCAGCCTATTTAGAATGCTGCAGAATGCCAGAGTACGTCCCCGGAAGACTATTCTGTTGTTCTTCAATTTGGAAAGGAGCAGAGAATCCCAAGCCTTTTCCCTCAAGTTTTCCAGTTTTATATTTCAGATGGCATACCACTTGGTGTAAGTGTTTGGGGCTTTACTTTTATCAATATGCCTACGTCTCTGCAGCTGAAGTCTCACCGTCAGAGTCAAAGGGAATCATCAACAGAAACAGAATCAGAAAAATACACTTCTCAGAACCTAGTCCACACCCCGTCCACGGAGGAAACGGGGACAAAGAGGTCTCACCTGATGCAGCAGCTACCAGAGCAGCAGGGTCATTCAGTCCTCCCTTTCGTACCCGGGTGCTGAAAGGAAAGTAAGAAAAGATACCTCCCAACGGCACCTGGATCCATCCAGTTGTACTAGTAGCCTAGCGAGTATTTGATGAAAGGATCTCCCCAGTAAGGGAGCTTGGATGAGGCAGGACATGTTGTACTGTTCTCATTTTCTTACCATCAGAAGATAAAAAAAAAAAAAAAAATCAAGAAAGCATCTCTTGCTAAAAGCCCCCATCACTATTACTCATGGTTGGAATAATTACTACGTGTCATTTGACCCCCTCTTCCCTGCATGTTGGTGTACGGTGAGCTCACCCACCCTCTGTGCCTCCTCTGCTCTTTTTTCTTACTGGGGCCCACGTTCAGCATCTGAATCATCCAGCCCTCCTCAGAGGCTGCTGGAAAGAACAGAATTTCAGCTGGAGGGGCAGTGCCGTGGCTTGATCATCCGTTCTCACCGGACAAATATTATAACAAAGGAAGCAGAATAGCAACGAATGGCCATGAATTTGTCTTTGTTGATCAGTTTCAGAGGGGAAAGGTAGTAGAGAGTGCAAACGTCATAAAGGAATGAATATTCAGCTCCAAAACTGTGCTTCAGTAAATCTGGGGGGGAGAAAGATCACAGCAGGTTCTTATTGATCAATTCCGGCCCAGTTACAGAGAATAAAAAAAAAAAAATTAAAAGCAATGTGAGCGAAAAACAAGACTTCAAGTTTGGCAGAAATTTGCAACCTTGACCTTAAATGCTTCTACCTTTATGAGTTTAACTGTTCTGGCCTCAGTCTTTGCTCATTTAATGAAGATGGAGACAGTTTCCATGATTGAGACAAGACTGACATAAAATCAGATTTTAGGAATAAGAAATCACACTCCATGTTGAAAGGAATGACTAGTCTTCAAGACAATGAGCTTATGGGCAAATCTGATGGACACATCCCAAAGTCAATTCTCATATTTGCCACAAACACACGCCTCACAACTACTTTCACACAAGATAAGGAGATCGAATCTTATTTTCTTCAAGCAAAAGGACAGTCATGGGTATATTGAATTGCCAGTTCTTTTTGAAACCACTGGTTTTGTTCCCTATAGGATAATGGGTCAATATCTTATGTCAGGTTCATTTCAAAAGGATTTCCCTTTATTAGAGAAATTGTGCATTTCATGTCAGTTTCCTCCAGAAATATTTATTTTACTTTGACGTGTAATTCCGGCTGAATGCCTAGCACAAGCAAGTGAAAATTGCCTCTGTGGTCATCGAGATAGAGTGCTTTCAGTCTTCAAAAATTCCAAATTGTTTTTACGTGTGGTGTTTTTATTAGAACAATCAAGTAATAAATATGTGGCAATACTACAGCAATATAGAACTGCTTTGCAACATAGGTGGCCCGTTTTATTTCTTTAGCCTATCAGATTGAAATGCCAAATACTATACACCGATGCCCTCCTCCTGCTGAGAACATGCTTCCTGTTTTTCCATCCAAGCTCCCCACTATACATGGTCCTTGGTCCTTTGTTCTCAAAAAAAAAAAAAAAACAACAAAAAAAAAACTGATCATGTCCATCTCATGCCTAGGTCACTTTAACACAATGTCTGAACATCTGAATGTGACCTTCAAGACCCTTCCAGTTCCTCCAAAGTACTGTGCTCATTGTCTGTCCTTGCACTCTACTGCTTGCCAGCCCCCTTGCTGAACTATCCCACCCACAGCACCTTTCTACCTTGCTGAGTCCTCTTCATCAATCGGTGTCAGCATCACCATCGCCATACCCAGTATGGCGTCCTCGCTACCCTAGTGTTCCCTGCTTACACCTGGCGCTCACCACTGTTAATGCTTATTTAGAATCAGTCTTCAAGAGGACTGACACCAGTATCTTTTGTTCACAGTCACACTCTTACAGCTAACATCGTTACTTCTATTTGAATTCCTTTTCTTCTACCTCCCAGTTATGAGTAAGGTAATAATAATAAGCCGTAAACATTGCTTTAAGGAAGAGGCATAATTCATCTAAAATACCTAGAACAATCCCGGGCATATATTAGGCACTTAATATATGCTAGCTCCTACTATTGTTATCATTCTTTTCGCTAATTATAGCAGTCAGTATGGGCCTAGTTATAATTACCTGATAAGTAAAACTCTCTTTAGCATTTTGAATGCTAAGTGGAATGCGCAAACAAGAAGACACATTAATCAACTACACAAATGCATTAAGCTAATGGTATTTCATAATCCAATGAAACGGAATTATATTATGAGGCACTAAATATATGCAGTTAATCATATTTATTATGAGTTGTGCACCAACATATTTGGAAATTTTTATATTGAATTACTAAAAAGTATGTTAAAATTCTGTCAGCAAACATTTGTTTCCTCAAAAATTATTTGTTTCCTCAAAGCTTAAGCTAATGGAAAAGACTTGGAATAAGTTCTCCTTTTGAAGATAACAGATACCAGGATATTTAGGGCTTAAAAGGAAATCTGGCATGCATCTTTTAGTAGTCTTAGAAATTACTCATTGGTTCAGTTTTTTATTAATTCATAACTCTTCAAAGTTATAAAATGAAAGGAGTCCTGAAACCCAATCTCCCATCTAATATTTGAATCTCCCTGGCACCACCTTAACCAAGCTTAACCAAGGATGACCACTGCATGGGCAACAGTTAGCGATGAAATCGCTGTCAGTTTCCTTAGCAACACATGATTTATTAATAGTTTATCTATGAGTTTTTAGGAATACATCTCCTGAAAATCAGAAACAAATTATAGCTTAGTGACGGGAGAAAAAAAGGAAGGTGAACAGTGGATAAGAAAACAAGTGAAATATTAATCAATGTCAAACTTGAGAATTTTCTCTGTCAAATAGAAAATAATGACACAGGTAGGAGTCATAAACAGCAAAGAGGCACAACTATCAGTCTTATTTTGTCACCAATAAGGGTTCACTATTACTCTTATTCTTAATTTACAAGTTTCTCCACCTGATCTTGTTTATATATACTTCTTTAGTCTTTCTTCTTTATCAGAGTCCTTCATTTATCTCCATTCCTCGCACTTATGATCGCTCTTGGTTTGACCAAGTATTCTTCTTTTTATAATAAAATGATATGATCTTGCCTTAATAATCCAGAAATTGAGCTATAATAATAAATACCCTGACACATGAGGCATAGACTGCATAGCCACAGTGGGAATATGTGGTTAAGGGCTCAATAACTATAGGCTAGGTGGATTTGATTTTACAAATGTTTACTAAATTCCAAATAGCAAAATGCCATGTTAGACTTGTCGCTAGGTAAAAAAAGTAAGATCTGGCCCTCCATTCTTAGGAGAATAAAACCTATCAAGAAATTTATATACAGAAACAACTAAACATGGCATGGCCATGAGCCAGGTGTGGTGGCACACATCTGTGATCCCAGTACTTGGAAAGATGAAACAGGAGGATTGCAAATTCAAGGAGAGCCTGAGCAATGTAGCAAGACTCTCAACAACCTAGCGAGACCCTGTTTCAAAACAAACAAAAAAATAAAATAAAAATAAAAAGGTCTAGGGTGTAGCTCAGATGTAGAAAGCTTCCTGACTTCAATCCTCTGGTTAATATAAGGAGGGGAAGAAATCGGGGGAAGGGAAATGCACAAGAGGGGAGGAGAATATTATTCAGAGAGGATAAAATAGAAATAAAATAGTTAACACATGGAAAATTAGGGTTTACTATAAATATTATGTTTCAAGGTATTTAAGACAGGAAAGGTATGTTTCAGAAATTCGAGCACATTGACATTGATTTTAAATATCCGGTGGCTCTCATGTCCAGCCATTGTTGAAAGTATAGTATGTATAGCAGCACAATTCACAGTAGCTGAATTACGGAACCAGCCTATGTGTCCATCAACACACGTGGATAAAGAAAATGGGGAATATACACACAATGAAGTCTTATCCAGCCTTAAAGAACAAAATTTTGTCATCTACAGTAAAATGGACAGAACTGGAAAGTATTCTGCTAAGCCAAATAGAGTAGATTCAGAAAATCAATGGGGCATATGTTTCTGTTATATGTGAAAGCTAGAGAGGATAAAAGGAAAGAAAGTTAGAATAGGAGGGAGGCCAGTAGAGTAGAGGAAGGGGGGAGGGGGGTGGAGGAAGAGAAAAGGGGAGACACTGGGGAATTAAACAAATTATTTCGTGCATGTTCAAATATGTAATAATGAACCCCACTATTACATATAATAATAACGCATCAACTTAACAACGTCTCAAAAAAAGTGACCTAATTACACCCTTTCTTAAGATAAAAAATACTACCTTTGTCAGGAAAAGAAAGTATAGTATACTATGACTTTCTTAAGTCTTTATTATAAATTGAACAAAAGGTTTGTAAATAGCGATAGTCAATTCAATGTATATAGTGTAGATTATTGTAAGTTGGCTTAGTGTACTTGTGTCAGGCCACCCAGGACAGCTGTCTTTATAAACAGAGTCTTTGAAATAACAAGCAAAGGTGTGAAAAGAGATTTAAATATTTCTGTAAAGAATCCTATGAAAGAGTCCATCCTTGTCATCAGATCCCATCCATTCTGGTAATTCTTGAGTGGTAAAATTATTTTTTAATTATTTCAGAGATGCAAAAACCCTGTTTTTCAAACTACACATTATAAGAAAATATTTAAAATGCCAATTAGCAATAAGTTCAGTGTATTAAGTAATGATATGTCCTTAACACGAAACACCAGAGCATGATTTATATAAATGTCCATCCTTCCAAAGAATGGAACCCTTTCATTTTGGTGCAGTAAATCGCATACTGTCTTTTTACAGCTGTTCCTGGAGACAAAGATATTTTTGAGCTTCATTTATAAAACATAAATATCAGATTGTTGTCCCAGCCTTCTTGTAATTCAAAATAGCATCAGTGCCGGCTGAACATATCACTCACTCATTGGTGACAATTTCAAGTTAACATCGTGCAATGAAGATGAATGTCAAAATGTTCCAGTTTTATACAAAAAATCTGAACATATTTCCTCTGTATAGATTGGCTTAAGGAGATGCTATAAATAACTAGCTCTCACTGTAAAAGCGATCTGCCTGTTACTAGCATTTTAAGATCCCAAGTACATCAACGCATCCTGGGAGAGATTAACATATAGGTTTGTGAAGTTACAAGAAGAAACAGATGGAATAGTCCAGGGGTGTCATACGCGCTACTTAAAGAAAGTAGCATTTGAATAGAGATATACTGTCAGATATTTCAAGTGAGGGATGGATATTTCAGCCTGAAGAAATAGCCAGGTAGAACTACGGAGACCGAGAAACACCTGGAACGTGTAGAGATAGAGAGTTAGACCGCTTCATGGAGTTCATAGAGTTTGTGACAGATAAGATGATAAATTGGGGCCAAATCATGAAGAGTTTTGAATGACAATCTAAAGAATTTAGTGTTTATTTGGCAGGAAATAGGCGTGGTGCTTTTTTATCCAAGTTTTTGTTGTTGTTGTATTTTATTTTTGCTTTGTTTTGTTTCTGGTGACAGGGATTGAACCCAGGAGTGGTCTACTTCTGAGCCACACTCAGTCCCATTTTATTTTCTGTTTTGGAACAGGATTTTGCTAAGTTGCTGAGGGTCTGGCTAAGTTGCTGAGGCGGGCCTCGAACCTGTGTTCCTCCAGTCTCAGTCTACCAAGTGCTGAGATTATAGGCATGAAGCACCATGCCTGGCTTTCCCAAGTTTTTAAGTACAAAACAGTCACCTACTCTGAGCTATTTAATTGAACATTTAAAACGTACTGAGCAATGCTAGGAAGTTTGCAAGCATTGTGCGACATAGGTGGCATAGTTTGTCTTCTGTTGCTATAACAAAATACTTGAGACTGGGTAATGTTCAAAGGAAAGAAGTTCGTTTTACTCGCAGTTCTAAAGACTGGAAGTCCATGAATGGGTGGCCCTCGCCTCTTGTTGTATCATAACATGGCAGAAAAGCAGAGGGCCAGTGAGTGTGTGTGGAGGAGAGGAAACACAAGGCAGCCTGTCTTTATAACAACCTGCTCTCCTGCAGCTACTCCAGTCCCAGGATCATGAGAACTCACTCCTGCGAGAAAAGCATTAACCGTTCTTGACAAAATAACCACCTCTGGGGTCCAACCTCTAGCATCACCCCAGGGGAAGTCAAATTTCAACATGAGTTTTAGAGAAAGCAAGCCCTATCCAAACTACAGCAGCGGTCATCACACAAATGTCCTTGGAAAAGCATTCACTCTCTTTTCCAGATGAGAAATCCGAGGCTCAGAGAGTATAGAATCTGCCCACGTTCTAACAAGCAAATCATCTTTTTTACCAAAAGTTTTGTTCTCTCTCATTTTGATAATTCTGTTGTTTTCATAATCCTGTTGTTTTACCGTAAGCCTATTACTTTATAATCTTATTCCTCTTCATAATCTAGCAATTTAAAGGAAGGGAAAAATAGAGGCGAGGAAGAGTCGTCCAAAGCCTATTGTAATAGGACAGTGAGAAGTAATATTTCTGACCTGATTGTTTGTCACTCGTTTAAATAAAGCAAACCTGAACTGTTGCAGGAGGCTTGGTCCACAGAGAACAAGAGACAGAGGCGGGAGGGGAGACTGGCTTTCTTTACTTACCTGTGAAGGCCCAGAGAGCAAAGCTCCAGTCTGAGCCCCAGATGGCATCATCATCCAGGTCACGTCGCCTCAGAGAGACAGGTTTTGATTGGATCAATAGCAGGCAGGGCACCAATATGGGGACTTGGGTCAGGTTTCATTTCTGCTTCCTGAGCTTGGTTTTCTGTGTTAGCCTCCACGTGGTCAGGACTGGGAAGCGCCATCTTGCTAGACTTAGCTGCCTTATCTTGTGGTTGTAGCTAATGGGACACGCCCTCCTTTGCTTATCTCAGGAGCAGGGCCTGCAAAGAAAGCTTTATTCTCCTATCTTTGATTTATTTATTTATTTATTTATTTATTTATTTTATTTTTTTTTTTTGCAGTACTGGGGATTGAACTCAGGGGCATTCTACTTTCAAACTATACCCCCAGCCCTATTTTTTTTAGTGTTTATTTTTGAAACAGGGTCTCACTAAGTTGCGGAGTGCCTCAGTAGGTAGCCGAGGCTGGCCGCGAACCCAGATCCTCCGGTCTCAGCCTCCCAAATGCTGGGATTGCAAGAGTGCATCACCACGCCCGACTTTATTCTCCTATCTTGTCCCTAGGTTTTTAGCCAAAAGTTGTTTTCAAGGACATAGCTGGGCTCCTGCCTCAGAGCTTGTTCTTGAAAAATGCAGACTGAAAATTTTCATAGTTGTAATTTTAGAGTTTTATTGTGATGTGGAGGATCCTTTTGCAAGTGAAAATTTTAAACTTGTTGTATTGCTTATCAGCCTTCTTCATATTACTCAGAAAGCTTTGCAAAACTTCTAACAAGAGTTTTTCTAGCAAGACTCATTAGGGGTAATTTCCACTTCTCCAACCATTAAGATGAAGCGCACAGTATGTATAAGGTATAAAATATAGGCAGTGTCTTAATTACATTTTTTTAAATTTTAATCTCACAACAACCTTGTAAGATATGCATTCTTTTCCTGCCTTTACAGATGAGGAAACTGAGGCAGGTCATGGTTCTGTCTATTGATGGAACTGACATCCATATCCAGCTTTAATTGTCTTTAAATCACTAGTCTTTCCTCAACAGCCAAATGTCCTATAACTCCTCATGTGGAAAAAACATATATATGAGTGGTCTTAAAGTGACATTCGTGTGTCATGGCTGAAAAGGGACGAGACAAAACCTCATCTATGGCACAAACCTGAAGTGCAGGGCGTACACCATCCAGGTGACTGCGTTGGCTTTAGAACCCACTCTCCTGTCCACCACCTGAAAGTTAGGGGACCTCAGAGGTGATATACAACCTGGAAAAGCCAAAGAATAATATGCACTTCAGAGAGCTATGCTAGGAGCAAGTGAGGCAATGCCTCAAAAGTAGGCTCTAAATAAAACTAAGCTTTGCCTGTACACCCCACTGTGGTCTCTTGACTCCCTACACTCAGCTTCCATCTCTGAATCAGTCACTTCCAGATATTAGGTCCAGACCTTTCTTCTGAACTCAAGTCACCTATTTGGCCTTTGAGGGCAGGTGCCCAGAGGAATCTCATAATCCTCTGCGTCAAACTGAACTGAACTAACGGTACATGCCATCCCTCTTCCTTCTCTGCCAATATTGCAGCCTTCCCTGTATACGATGGTGAAGTGTGTGTGTGTGTGTGTGTGTGTGTGTGTGTGTGTGTGTGTGTGTGTGAAATCAACCACACAACCAGCCCGCAACCCATCCATCCCCAAGTCACTAAATTCTAAGGACTGTGCCCTCTAAATTTCTCCTGATACCACCCTGACGCTAGCCCCTTACTTTCTCCGCTGAACTGCTTAGATCCCACTTACTCATCACCTAAGCTCACCCACCAGTTCCTACTGCTCTCAGAAGGATCTTCCTGCCCCTAGAGGCCTAAATAAAGCTGGCTTTAGACTCTACTCCACTTTGATGGAAATGAAAATCCCCTTTGGGATTTTTTGCTGATTTGACAAAAAAAAAAAAAAAAAAAAAAGCTTGCATTCTCACAAATCCCCCTTCCATCCATTCATCGGGTGCCAGCTTCCACAGACGCTCCCCCTGGGCCCTCACACGTGGAGGGAAACTCAGCCCTTCAGGCAAGTTTCTCATATGATCCACTCTCGAGCATCGAGCAGCCTTCCTGCCTGTAACAGCTGACTTCAGGCAAGACTGGGGTGCCAGGAGATGGAGAAGTGTTTACTGATCAAAACATTGACTTCCAAAGGAGCATCAGGCATCCCCAGCCCAGCGTGCCCTTTGGCTGACTGCCCCTCTGTATCCCAGCATCTCGACATCTTGCTGGCTCTTATCTCCATGTTTTTTTCTCCCTTATCTCCCCCCATACTTTCTGGAATATAGCCATTTTTTTTTTTTATTTGAGTGTTTTAGTTTCATTTGTATTTGTGAGGTTCTGCTGTCACATCCTTAGAACATTCCCTTCTAACCCAGGCGGTTAATGATCAAGTGTTTTTCCAAGCGAAACATCACCCAACAGAAATTCTGTAGCCAGCAGGTATCGTAACAGATATTGTGCTTCAGCCAGGTGTGATGGCACATGCCTGTGATTCCAGTACTTTGGAGGCTGAGACAAGAGGACCACAGGTTCAAGGACAGCTTCAACAATGTAGCAAGAGTCTCAGCAACCTAGCAAGATCCTGTTTCAAAACAAAAAATAAAATAGAGCTGGGGTGTTGCTCAGAGGTAGAATGCCCCGGGTCCCATCCCCAGTACCACAAAAACAAGCAACATTTTGCTCCTATTACAGGAAGCAAATCTGATCATTTCACTCTCCTGCTTTTAAACCCTGTTGCCTTTAACGTCAAGCCTTCACTCGTGTTAGGAGTATCTACTAAGTTCCCTTTGATCTAGTCCCCACTATCAGCCATGCTGATGTTTTTTTGGTTTATCAAATACTCTGTGCTTCCTCCAGCCCGAGAGCTCATGCACACGCTCTTCATCCATTCTGATGTTTCTCCAACTCTTCATCTTTTTCAGGTCACCATTTACCACCCCTTAGGTCTCAGCTTGCCGACCCCGAGTCTAAGGGAGAGCTCCCCAAGGTTCTCTTTGATCACTGTGTGCTTCTTAGCAGTCCATTTTCCACTTGTAATTATTTACTTATGTAAAGTAATTTATTTTCTTTCTTCCTCTGTGGACCCCAAACATCACTATGACACGAATGAGTCAGTCATGGTGGCAACACCTGTAATCCCAGTATGTAGGAGGCTGAGCAGGAGAATTGCAGGTTCCAGGTCAATGTGCAGTAACTTAGTAAGACCCTGTTTCAAAATAAATAATAAAAGAGGACTAGGGGTGTAGCTTGGAAGTAGAATGCCCCTGGGTTCCATCCTCAGTTCCATATATACAAAAAAAGAAATGAGATATCTTTTCCTGGCCATCCTATCCTCAGCATGAAGTATACAATAGGCACCCAAAGTTTAAAAACTATCTGAAGGGAAACAAGGAACCAAGCATGTGCTTCATTTCCCTTAAACTCCTGGGATTCAGTTTATCTTGCACAGAGGGACTGGTCTTTTAGGAAAACCTAAAATCCTTGTGATGGTGGAGGGCACGTGAAGCAATTTGCTCTAAAAGTCTGACAGTTTGGTTGTTGCTGATATTATCATCTTGAAAAAGAGGTGCACCAATTAAAAATAAAAAAATATAAAAAATAAAATTAAAAAAGAGGGGCATTACGAAGCTCACTAGAGGGAACATGGTGGGATCCGGAGAGAAACACCCCAAGTGCTGTGTGCATGTAGATGTCTCACTCTGGACCTCATTGTGACGCATAATTACAAGGCACCAACAAAAGTATATTAAAAAGTAGGCATGTTAAAGGTAACTGCTGGGCAAAAGGTCACAAGGGAGCCACCTCAATGTGCTGCGAGCTCTGTAAGTAGGCTGCCCTCTTTGTTAGCTGCCTTCAGGATTTAATTAGCTGTGTCACCACTGGAAAGATACTTCCTGCCTGGGGGGAAATTTGACTGAACTCATCCATTCTAAAATAAATGATTAGCACAGCCATCTTTCACATTCTTTTTCCGTAAGTGGGACAGTGACATTTTTATAAGCATCTTTCTTAGGCAAAGTCATTTTCAAACTATAAATGCTGGTAAGAATAGAATAGAGGGGGTGAAGAGTAAAATAAGTGAATAAATAAATAAATAAATAAAATCCGGTGGAATTATGTTTGTCAGTGTTCCATTTGATGAAAATAACACTTGCTTCCCAGGCAGAATTAACCCATCAGGACCCCCAACTTTTCATAGCACATTAAGCTGGAAGAAGGCGGCATGTGTTCAGAATCTGCCTGATTGTTGAAGTGTTAAGAACAAATGTATTTTCTGGGTTCCTGGGTTGCAGATCCACATCCTCCCCCGTCAATCATCAGGTAGACACCGCTTCCAGACCTCCACACTTGCCAGCACAGTAGGCTCTGAGACTGTTCCTATGGTTACCTTCAGCGGAGCAGGTTAGCGCTGGCTGCCACACACAGCACAGGAGAAGGAGAAATAGCGGCTGCTCTTGTTCTTGATGTCACCGAGAGAAGCAGCACTTGTGATTGAATAAATGCACTGGAAGTCAGAATGTGCCTGAACCGTATATAAACCATGGCGCTTGTGTCGTATGAAAGATACAACTTCTAAGATGTCTGTGACCCAAAGAAAATCAATGAGAAAATGGATCAGAAATCATTTAGGAACAATTAACTCTTGGTTTGGGAGGATCTACTAAAGACCTAGTACTCAACTGGGGAAGGTACCCATAGAATTTTATTTGTCCTTCCCCACCCCAAGTAACCTAGTCATAATACCTGAGATACTTAAGGTTTACATGACTAAAAATGAAATGCTATCAATTGAGAATTTGAGCCCAAGTCTGCCTTGAAATGTTTGCTTTTTTTTTTTTTTTTCCTGCCACACTTTCTGATCATCTATCAAGCCTAATCGAGAGAAGGAAGTCATAATTTGTGCTGAGAGAGTTCACCCCCAATTAAGTACAGGTAGGAAAGGTAGCATTGGGGAATTCATCTCGGCTTCAGGTTCTGGCAGTCTGGGGATGGAAGGATAATGGAGTCACAAAATTTTTAGTTAAAAGGATTCCCTTGAGTGTCAGCGCCCCCACATAATAATACAGCAGCCTTAAGGAATCCATTCAGTGTCGTTGGCTTCACTGTCTTCCGCTGTGAGTTGAGATAATAACTTAATGGGGTATTTTGAGGCTCCAGTCAGAAAATGCATTTGAAAGCGCTTTCTACAATATAAAATGGGATATCTGACTCTTATTATTATCATCCTCCTACATATCACATTGAAATCTTGGCACTTCTCTTCAGCCTAGCAAACTCTTTGCCCTTAAAAAATGCCAGGTCGCATTCTTTCCTCCGGCAACATTGATGTCATCTCCAAAGTTAAGAGTTCGGCAGAGCGTCCACTCAGAAACCATGCTGGAAATCAAGATATCATGACTACATTTTTATATGCAAATAAACTGCAATTTTGCACATAGACACATATGACTACTTGAGGAGTAAATATTATGTGTGTTATTCTAAAATCATTTCTTCATGAGTAACAGTTAAAAGTCTGCACTGCGGTTGGGCAAAGTCACTAGAGTAAGAAACTGAAAGGCCCAGTTATTAAGGAAATGGCAGCACATCTACAAATCCAAGGGTCATAATCTTCAGCCCGTGGGCTGAGACTGACCTGCCAATTATCTTGGGCCAGAATGGCCTTATTTTGTTGCAACTGTGATTTTCACAGAAGCCCTTCAATAATGCATGGACCTTCCAGTTTACTAACTGTTTCATTACTGTGGGCTCTTAAGCCAGGCTTCCCTCTCATCTAGATTACCTGCCTGGTGTTTGAATTTGCATCTGTTTTAGCTCATAGAAGCTTGAGAGATGAGACCTCTGAGTTCTGAAATCATGCAGACAGAAGCGAATGCAGCTGAGTGTGTAGAAGGCTGAGCTAGTGGGAATGCCGCCTCAGGCATGGACTCCTATGTGAGAAGACATACTTAGAACGAGCCAGGCGTGGTGGTGCACACTTGTAATCCCAGCATTCGGGAGGCTGAGACTGGAGAATCCGGGTTCATGGCCAGCCTCAGCTACCTAGTGAGGCCCTTCGCAACTTAGTGAGACCCTGTTTCAAATAAAGAATAAAAAAATAGGGCTGGGGGTATAGCTCGGAGGTAGAATGCCCCTGAGTTCAATCCCCAATACAAAAAAAAAAAAAAAAGAAGACATACTTAGGACATATAGCAAAGTCTGGTGTTGCACAGAAGTTGAGGATATATTGATTCAGTGGGCATTTATCCAGACACTGGTATGTGGGCTTCAGGACAGGCTATGGTACAACATCAGCACTATTGACATCAATGCTGTTTATTATGTTATCAACATACTTATCATCATCCTCTCTATTATTGATCAGACACAATTCGAGGAAGAGCAAAGACGCACAGACGTGTCTTCCTCTTTGGCTCCAAATATAGTGTATCCACAGGGTCCTGCCCAGTTCCTAATACATCTAACAGAACGACTGGATGAATAAGGGGTAATAGGGGAAGTCCACCCTTTGCCTTTGAGAACAGCATGCCAGTGGTGCTCTGATAATTTCCAGAAGACAGCTGTGAGTGATTATCAGGAAGGGTTAGGTGAAGCCCTGGCAGAGCCTCACTCAGACTCGGATCTTCCTGAGTTAAGGGAAAGGAAGGTATATCTAGCTGCAAAAGGTTTCTTGGGAGCTGGGCAGGATGTTAAGTGGATGAATTGCATAACATCTACAGAGAATTGTGGCCCTAAGTGCTCTAAGCACCGGACATCATTAATGCTCCTCTTGAAAAGAGTTGAACATCCTATTGCTTTCTACATGGTAGCCTTAGCGCAGCAGAAATTTCTTAAGTGTTCCCTCTAAAACGCAGTCTAAGAAGTTGGATCATTGATTGGGCTGCCAGCTCCAGCCCCTGTAACAGCCTCGATGTGGGTCCCATGGGCTGGCTTGGTGCAGCTGGCCTGTGCTTGACTCTGATCATGCCCCACCCAATCAGTGGCCACAGCTTCCTCGCTGTCCACTGGTGTCCGTGACTCCTCACACACCTGACTGTGATGGCCTTTCTAAATTGTGACCCAATCTTGTCACTCTTCCGCATTAAAATAGCTCCTGATTTTCTTTGACCGGAACAGATCCCACCTCCGCTGTAGCAAGGTGTGTGGCAGAATTGTACTTTCAACCCTCACCCCTGCACAGCTCACTATTTCCTAGTTATTAATTACTCCAGAGGACTGTGGAATCTCTTCCCATGTCAACAGAGGACTTTTCTGTCCCCAGGTAAACTCCTGAACATCTTTAGACATTGTCTCCTCCTTTAAGCATCCCCCTCACACCAGTCTACAGAAGAAGACATAAAGTTTCACTTGTCTTTATGCCCTGGGGTGGTCAGGGCTTTGGCTGCAAACATGGAACTCCAGCCTAAACAATTTAAGCAAAAGGCTAGATTTATTCACTTATGTCACCAAACCACAGTAGTGGCTGGGCCTTAGAGCAAATCAGAGACTCTACCAAGAGCAGAGACAGAAATTTATGGGACAGAAATTAAAGATGATAACTTCTCCAATTTTGCACCCAGAGACTCCTTAAACCAGAGGTGGAAAGAGCTCATTCCCACTAATTCCAGTTATAAAACCCCAGAGGAAGCAGTGTGGATGGGCTAGCTTAGTTCCCCTGTGTCTCAAGGAGACTGAGTCAAGATGCCTTGCTCAGACCTGGGAGTGAGGTGCCATGCCTAGGTACATTTGTTTTATAGTGGGAAGAAAGTCATGCTCCAAAAGAAGAGGGTATAATCTAAGAAGAGATTCCAGACAGGCAGAAAAGCAAATGTCAAGTGGACTGTTTTCAAAGTCTATAGCTAATAAAACTTATGATCATATTATAACTGTGTATTTAATGCATCTCTCTCCCTGGACTCTGGGCTTTTGAAGTTCAAGCACCTTGCCCTATGCATGTGCCTCTTACCAGCATCTACCATGATGCCCAAGGCCAACTTGGCGCTTAGCTGATGTTTGTTTGTTCTTGAATGAATAAATGGCTAGCTCTCCAATGCTCAGAATAAAACCCCCAGTGAACATAATTGCAAAATACTCGAGTGCTTTGAAGTTAGTTAAGCAAGTGTTTATACAGCCTCTATAATTTAAAGGTCATTGAATGACTCCAAACCAGCCTACGACACAATCACCTTTGAAATGCAACTCATGTTTTTTGAGTCCACAGTACTAGTGTTTTTGTAAAAGACATTTAATTCTCACAACAATCCCATCAATTTCAGGATTGCCCTTATTTTAGAAATTAAGAAGATGAAATTTAAGATATCCTGAAACTTTTCCAAGCTTTCAAAGTGTTATGAGGTAGAACTGCCGAGGAAGACCACTCAGACCTGGAAATATAGCCCAAAAAGTCTTTATTAACCAGCTGGGACCATACTGGGCACTGAACTCTGAACTCGAGTGCTGTTTTGGGCTACTTTTATGCAGACAAACCATAAGCTCAGGGTGAAAAGTTTAGGTTCTCACAGCAGGGTGGCACAGCAGGGGTGGTAGCCAAACAAAGTTTAGAAGTCACAAAACAGTATTGTGTGTAAGCTCCCCAAACCACATCAACCCCTTCTATTACACACATATCCTGATTGTGACAAAGATGGATCCTTTTACTGTATACATCTCGGGTGTGACAAGGATGGAAAGTTCCTAAAGGGCTGTTTCTGCGGGTACGAGTCAAGCAGAAGTGACAGAAGCCAAGCGAGCAGCTATACATGACGAGCTGGGTCACTTAAAGGTCATAAGCCACAAATCAAGACTATAGACTCCGGCCCTCTGATTCCAAGTCTAGTTCTGTGCTCTTAAGCAAATTATTTATCTAACCTCTCTGGATAAAAATGGAGGTAATAACAGATGTCTGAGGATTGCTATAAGGTATAAAAGAAAAAGCATATATAAAATGCCCAACACAAGCCAGACATGGTGGCTCATGCCTGTAATCCCAGCATTTGAGAGGCTGAGACAGGAGGATCACAGGTTGGAGGTCAGCCTCAACAAATTAGCAAGGCCTTCAACAATTTAGCAAGACCCTATTATAAGACACAAAATAATAAAAAGGGCTGGGGGTATAGCTCAGAGAGAGAATACCCCTGGATTCCATTCCCAGTATCAAATAATTAATAATAATAATAATAATAATAATAATAATAATAATATTAATGGTAATGCTTAGCACAAAACCCAGTCCAGATTAAAGGGTCAGCAGGTAACAGTTGCTACCATTGTTGGAGACGGTGCGAAGCTTCCCAGGATTTCTGCCTGGTGCCTATCTCTGGTCCGCCCTCTTCCTTATCCTGCAGCTCAGGAACTGGTCTGCATTTTCCTCCTCTTTGGTAATACTGCCCAAATACTGTCTCCAGCAGCTTCTCTCCCTTGGGACCAGCCCCAGACAGGATCCAGGCTCATGAATCCCCGCTCCCCCTCCATGCCTCTGGTGACTGACCTTTAGTGCAGGAGGGATAAATACCAAGAGGCTAAGGAGATGTGGACCTAGACCAGTCCTCGCATCGATCGGCCGTGCGGCATTGGTACCCTCACTCTTTCAAGTGTAGAATGAGAACACGCCGGACCAGAGAAATGGCCACATTAAACTCTGTGGCGCAACGGAAACTTCAGCGAAGACGTTCCCACTGCAAATCTGTTATCTGTTCCCCAGAACCTAAACGTCTTAATTATTTTACAGTCACCAAATAAATCAGTGTTGGCCATGCCCAGGCGTATCCATCTGTGTCTGTTGCTTTCAACTCGTCCGTCTTGCTGTGTTTTCTGCAGGGGTCCGTGCCTGCAGCAGACAGGCAGTTTTCTCCTGAATGTAGCTTGTCTTCCTGGACAAGCTGAGTTGGGAACAGGGAAGGAAGCAGGGCGCAGATGGCATTTGTGTTAGGCTCGCCTCTGAGATCTTGCTTGCCTCCCTGCCCCTCCTCAACAGTCTCACGGACTGAATCTGATTAGCCACTCTGATTTATTTTTGGCACCCCGGGAGTGCATGGGCCAGTACTTATTTTCATGGCTCATACCCTCGTCCCCAAAGCTGCCCTTAGCATTTGGAAGAATAGTCCCTTCTCTGGAAGATTTTGCTGTCTGTGAAGCATCATGACACATTTAGACATACATTTCGTAAACACTTAGGAAACGAAGTCCATCTATTCCTCTTTTTATTATCACAACTGCCTCTAGTTATTGGCAGCTAATACACAGAGCAAAGGAATTTACTAATTATGAATGTATAGCCAGGTGCAGTGGCACACGCCTGTAATCCCAATACTTGGAGGCTAAGACAGGAGGATCGCAGGTTTGAGGCCAGCCTCAGCAGCAGTGAGACACTCAGCAACTTAACAAGACACTCCTTCAAAATAAAAAATAAAAAGAGATGGGAATGTAGCTAAGTAGTGGAATACCCCTGAATTCAATCCCCAGTAGCATACAAAATAGTACTTTATGAATTCAAAATAGTAATTATGAATTTTATGTTTGTAAACTTAATGTTTTCTGAGTCAGTGAATCAGTTTCTATGATCAATAAGAAATAAAGGCCAGATTTTATTGCTCCTGGGTAGTCAATGTTTGACTTGTCTACATTTTGGTTACTAGGTTTTTCCATTATGCACTAAACATTACTATTTATATGAAGAGGTATATAGTAAGGAAAAGAAACAAATAATACAAATTTCTCCTCCAAATAAAATTTTCAGATATTAAGCCCAATATCCTATCTATATTTGTGGACAATAAGTTTTATTAGTAAGAATAATTATTTGTACTTTACTTAGATACCAAATTCCTTAGATTCCAAATACATTCTAAAGCATTAAAAAGCAAAAGGGCATTCCTATCAACCCCAGGTTAATTTGAAAATGCATTTATAACCCAAATTTCCCATTCACTGAGCATTTCAGGAATAAATGACCACTGGTCACCAGCAAACTGCAGTCCCTCTTAGGCTGGCCTGTTTCGGTCCCCAGCACTTTGCACACTGGCTGGTAGTTGACGGGTTCCCATTGAGTATATCCATTAATCACTTTTTTTGTTGTTGTTGAGGTACTGGGGATTGAACTCAGGGGCATTCTACCTCCGAGTTACACCCCCAGCCCTATTTTTTATTCTTTATTTTGAAACAGGGTCTCACTAAGTTGCGGAGTACCTCACTAGGTAGCTGAGGCTGGCCTCGAACCCGGATCCTCCCGTCTCAGCCTCCCGAATGCTGGGATTACAAGCGTGCGCCACCACGCCTGGCTCATTAATCACTTCTATCAACATGGGTGTAATGACTCTTTCCTTCCCTCATACCTGAGTCTCCCCTCTCCGATGAGAACATTCCTGCTATTTTCAGATCTCATCTTACAAAGTCTGTCTCTAGAGAATCCTAAGGAAAGCAGAAGGAATAAATAAATAGAAGAGAATAAGAGGTCAAGTTTACAGGGAGAGAGGTTTAAAGGGAGAAGGGTGCGGTGATAGTTGCTGTTGTGTTAGAGCCCCCTTTTAATCTGGAAGATGCTAACACCAATGAATTTTCCTTAAAAAGAAGAGGAGCTGGAGACACAAGAGAAGTTGAAGCCAAGCTGCATCCTCCTTGTTCCTGACCCTAGCTGTGCATCTAGGCTACATCAGCAGCTAGGGCCAGGGCTCCTGGCTTAGGAAATGCATCTCCTTCCCCACGCTGAAGGAAGCTGGTGGTGCCCCAGGGAAGGAAGGATCTCACCTCCTGGCAGCAGCAAGAGGAGGAGGCACAAGTCAGCCCTCAGAGCACGAAGGGAGAGGAGGAGGCCAGAGCAGAAGCAGTCTTGAGAGAAGGACTCCAGCAGGGCAGGTGCCAAGCTACTGCCCTAGCACTGCCAGGTGCCCTAGCTGCACCTACGGTCTGTCCACCTTGGGCACAAACTGCCAACAGCTCCCCTGGCACAGCGACAGGGGTGGGGGACACGCTGCACCTGAGCTCCCGCCCCTCGGGCTTCATGAGCATCTTGCAGCTCCATGACCCATGGGCACTCTGCATCTCACTCAATGAATGAGTGTGACAGCCCCAAGTGTTAGGAAGAGAAGACAGGGTGACAGACCCACCTGTGGAGTGACCAGGGCTGGTGTTTTGCACTTGTGACTTTGGGCAAGTGTCTGAATCTTTCTGAGCCTCAGTTTTCTGCAGCTACAGAATGAGATTAAAAATAGCAATACTAGCCGGGCGTGGTGGTGCACGTGATCTTAGCCCAAAGGCTGAGAAAGGACCGGTTAGGATGAGTAGGCATTGGTGAAGTTATTGTCCAAGCAGTATTGGAAAACATGGGGTCCTGTAATGTTAAATCTCTCTCATTGCAGTGCAGTGAAGATGTTTGTGGGAATAAAGAATAGGAAGTCAGGGGTGGTGGTACACACCTGTATTTGGGAGGCTGAGATAGGAGGATCACAGGTTCAAGGCCAACCTCAGCAACTTAAGGAGGCCCTTAGAAATTTAGTGAGACCCTGTTTCACAATAAAAAATAAAATAGGGCTGGGGGTATAGCTCAGAAGTAGAATGTTCCTGAGTTCAATTCCTGGTACAAAGAAAAGAAAAGAAAGGAAAGGAAAAGAAAAGAAAGGAAAGGAAAAGAAAAGAGCAACACTTAGCTCATGAAGTCATGTTGAATATAAAGTGGGATGATTTGCAGATGATTTATAGCTGATCTGATTAATGAGCTGATTTCTATTAGTAGAGTACCTAGCAGAGGACCAGTTTCCTTACACATGCTTAACCAGTGTCAGCCACTCTTCTGTCCCCCTGTTAGAGAAGAGAACTCTGTGGCTCAGAGCAGAGACATCATCTAAGCAGGACACCACACACCTGGAAGATAAAAACAAAGTCGTGGGTTACACGAAGCACTGGAGTCTTCTCTGAGACCAAGAGAGGATTATTTTTGCTTCTGGAGGACCTGACAGAATCAGGAAGGAATATTTAGGTCCGAGACATGAATATCCTTTGTAAACGTTCCTCCGGAGTCTGGAAGTATCTTTCAGAGGGACGCTGGTTGTTCCACCAGCACCTGCAGACCGTGACCTTGCTCCGTATGCCGCCCTCTCCCTTCTTTTATGAAGAGCCAGCTGATGAGGAGGATTTGCATAGGAGAAGTGAGAGAGGAAATGAGTGTCTTGAAATGTTCCAGAATGTTCTTAGGGCCTCAATGGTCTCACTCCTTCCAAGGTGGAAAGAGTTTCTTCAAACCTCGTCTCTCCTCCAGCAGCTAAGACCAGGGATGTGCGTGGAACTTGATCTTCACCGTGACTTCATTCACTGTCCATTCATCTGCATGATGTTTATTCGGTGTTTAGTACATGACACACATTTTGTGTTTATTATATGATACAATCAGGAAGTAAAAATACTTTTTCAGTGGAGAAAAGTCCTCAAGTAAAATCCTGAGATCAATTTGTCATAACAGGGAAAACCTCTTCCTTACAGTTCTCTTTGCGTAACTATAATGCCTATATAATGCTGTTTTAAGAAATAATGCCAAATTCGGGCATGGTGTGCATGCCTGTAATTCCAGTACTTGGGAGGCTGAGAAAGGAGGATCTCAGGTTTGAGGCCAGCCTCAGTAATTTATTGAAGTCCTGTTTAAAAATGAAACAATAAAAAGGGCTGGAGGTGGGGGAGCGATTAGCTCAGAGGTAAAATGCCATTGAGTTGAATCCCCAGTGCCAGAATGAAAAAGAAATAATACCTACCATGAACATTCCTTTTAGAAAAATTACCCCAGCATAATTTTAGTGCCTTTAATATGAATGTGACCCAGCTGGGCGGGGGTGGCACACGCTTGTAATCCCAATACTTGGAGGCTGAGACAGGAGGATCGCAGGTTCAAGGACAGCCTCAACAAGTAATGAGACTCTTATCCACCTAGCAAGACCCTGTTTCAAAATAAAGAATAAATTAGGCCTGGGGGTATAGCTTGGAGGGAGAATGCCCCTGAGTTCCATCCCCAATACCATAAAAAAAAATATGTATATATTTATATAGGAACGTGACTTCTATCTCCTGTCTTTCTCTTTTCTTAAACAGAGTGCCACGGCTTTCCAGGTGAGGGTCGGCGATGATAACAGCATCGTTGTCTCATTAGAAGCTTCAGATGTCGTCAGCCCAGCATCCGTGTACGTCGTGAAGATAACTGGTGAATCTAAAAACTATTTCTTCGAGTTCGAGGAATTCAACAGCACTTTACCTCCTCCTGTCGTCTTCAAGGCCAATTACCACGGCCTCTACTACATCATCACTCTGGTAGTGGTCAATGGGAACGTGGTTACCAAGCCATCCAGATCGATCACTGTGTTAACAAGTAAGCACCCCTGTGACCTTGTCCTGTCCCTCTTCTCGGTGTCCTTCTGGGGCTCCCACTGAGACAGAGTCAGCCGGAATGGCAAGATTACCGTCTCCAGTTCAAGTGGCATGGAGTCTACACTCTCTTAGAATACGAGCTTCTTCTCAAATATTGATAATGTTTATTTATGGACCTTTGGTTAACCCAAAATCTGTTGAAGTAAAAAAATTAAAACCTCACCGAGGTAGTATATTCTGAAACTGAATGACAATTTTTTTAAGATTATATTGACCTTTAATGTTTACTTAATTTAATTTATTTAATTTTCCCAGGTATTTACATATTTATCATATTTCTTTTTTTTAATTTTTCAGCACGGGTTTTTTTATACATTTCTTGAGTACAACAGGGTTACATAGACATTTATGACATATCAATCATTGTCAGATCACAAATAGCACCATTTCTTTGTTTTACACGTATAGCACACATTCTTAACATAGCCTGGTAAAGCAAACTTCCTAGAGTCATAAAGGCATAATCTTTTAGGGTCATATATTTACTTTTTAAGAAGTAAGAGAGTCTTTCATCTACGCATCCTAGGGGCAATCTCCAGACTTCGAGATGCCAGTGTAGCCATAGCAGAAGAGTCAGTATAATTACTCATATATGCAGATAGCAACTGCCAGGGGGGAAAGGGCCCAGCTGGGCTCCCACAACTCCCCCATTTTTATTTTAAAATGCACAAAGGACTGTGCCTGTCTTAGGTCGTTTCCTACCAGGTGCTTAATCTTACCCATCATGAGGTCTCGATAAGTCATTCAATGAGCCCTATGAATGACAATTTTTTATCTATGTTCGGACCATGTCATTTTCTGCTGTAGTACTTAATAGTGTGATCCTAAGGTATCAGATTTTTTTTTCCAGAATGTATATTCTCATATTAAGCAATTTGGTTTTCAAGACAATGAATTTCTACTTATATTCAGCCTATTCAAACTGCATGCTACATTCTGAGCTGAGAGAGAGAAAAAGACATCTTTATGTATCAGGTATGATTACCCATCTTACCTTCAAAATAGCCTGGGCTTCTACTGCCCAAGAAAAAAAATGCCAAATACAGCAACAATAAGAACCAAAAGTCACTGGCATTTTAGCCCTCAGTCTCAAAGAGTTAACGGGAGGTGGACATGATCAAAGTATTGTCAAGTTATTCACATGTATGAATGTGCCACAGTGAATCCCATTGTTCTTTGTAATTAAAATGCACTGATAAAAAAAGAGTTAATGCTGATATTAGGAGGTTTTCAGGAGTGGTTTTATCGTATGTGATTTTTCACTTTATTCTCCGGCTTCAAGGTCTACTCTCAAAGTGAAATGCAACTCTACTGTATATCTTGATGAATGGAAGAAAAGTACATATCTTCAACAGTGAAGTTTATCCCTAGAGCAATTGAAAGGCTCACCAAAGTTCCATCTGCTCACGTTCTTCAGAGCAATCTCTCCAATGGCGACAGTCTGTAAAACGCCAGCTATGTGTGATCATTTTGGTCATAATTAAGTCAAAGGACGCAGTGAAAATGTCAATCGAAGTAAAAGGAGAAAAGAGCACTCAGAATCAAGCTGGAGGCCATATTTTCAACATGCTTGTCAAAAATTAATTAAAGTCTCCATTGGCAGAATCCCAGGATCACTATTCAGTCCTAACAACTAGCAGTGGCACAAACCCAAGACCTTCAAGGTTCAGAGACAAAATAACAACAACAACAAAAAAAAAATCTAAGAATTAGTTGAATTAAAGGAAGAACTCAACTGATAAAATGCAATCTTAAAGAGATTCAAAAAAACTGGAAGTGGCGACACATGCCTATAATCCCAGTACTTGAGAGGCTAAGACAGGAGGATTGCAGGTTCGTGGCCAGCCTCAGCAACTTAGCAAGGCTCTCAACAACTTAGCCAGACCTTGTTTTAGAATAAAATATAAAATAGACTGGGGGTGTAACTCAGAGATAGAATGCCCCCAAGTTCAATTCCCAGTCCAATAAATAAATAAATAAATAAATAAATAAATAAATAAATAAGGCATTAGATTCAGGCAACATATCTAGGTATATAGTGACTATAATACAATGTCTTTGATTTCAAAATTCTGCTTATTTGTATTCATAATTTCATGACCACCTAACTTGAGGCTTGCATCCAGCAGGTGATACATAAATATTAGTTTGGGTTAGTTGAGAAAGAATAGGAGAGAGCCAGGAAAAATGAATAAGGCAAAATAGCAAATAGAACTAAAATACTGTTGCTGATTCCATATTCATGAGCACATCCTCATCCATTCCCAGTCAAATGAAGCTGGAAGACTCAGCCCATTAAGTAATGGTTCATGAAGAACTTTGACAAATCTTTAAAAGATGTCTAGCATATCCTATTGATACTTTAGCCCTTGAGATTTATTTGAAATATCTTCTGTTTTTCCTTGATTTCTTCTTTGACCTGTGGGCATAGAAGTGTATAGAGTGTCCAAAAATTTGGAAACTTTGCAGAAGTCTTTATTTTTGTGGAGACTTCCAACCTAATTATTATATCTTTATAGATAAATGGGTTTCCTATAGACATCATGGAATTGGGTCTTGCTCTTTTTCTCTGCTTTTTAATGTGAATCTTAGAGTAGTACTATCCAATAAAAATAGAATACTAACCACATATGTGATATTAAATTTTCTGGTAAACATAACAAAAACATTTTTTGGAAAAGTGAAATTAATTTTAATAATGTGGTTTACTTAACTCATTACATTAAAAATATCATCTTTTTGTTGTTGTTGTTGTTGTAGTACTGGGGCATCAAGCCAGGGGCATTCTGCCTCTGAGCTATTCCTCCAGCCCTACTTTGTTTTCTATTTCAAAATAGTCTCTTCCTAAGTTACCTTGCATGGCCAGAAACCTACATTCCTCCAGTCTCAGCTTCCCAGGTACTGGGATTACAGACATGTGCCACCACTTGGCCAAAATATTATTTCAATATACAATCAATATAAAAATTTGCACATTACTTTTGACTTTTAAACATGAATTAGTTAAAATTAAATAAAATTTAAAATTCAGTTCCTTCACTGCTCTAGCCCCACTGTAAGTGCTCAATAGCCCTATGTAGCTGATGACTACAAATGTAGTTAGTAAAGGTTTAGTCCATTTGTATATAATGCAATTATTTATGTGGTTGAATTTAAATTTGCAAGGGAGGTTCTTGGCTGTCTTGGCCCAGCCTCAGGCCTGGGCAGACACTGTGCTCTTAGGAGGGGCCTTCCCAACACGCCTGCCATCACTTAAGAGGATAACCAATTCTACTTCCCGCCTGTGGGGTCGGTGGCGGCAGAGCTCTGTAGCATCGTGGGGTCCTGACCCTCCTGCAGGAACAGGCAGCTTTGGCTTCTTCTATCTTTCAAAAGAGGAGGTCTTTTCCTAAGAACTTGAAGGAAACGATTTTTCTGCCCTTGTCCAATATGTTAAGTCTTTTTCTGCTTTGGATTCAAGAAAGGCCCCCGGGAAGTCATTTTTCTTGCTGGTCTATTAGTGGCTTTGAGTATCTTCTGCATGTCTGTGCCATTAAGAAAGTGTCCATCCCCTGCTCTGCCCCTGATGGTTCTCCTGAGCAACTGATGGAGCTCATGGAGGCCCAGGGACAGAGAGAGATAGGAGAGAGAGGTAGGAGAGAGACAGAGAGAGAGAGAGAGAGAGAGAGAGAGAGAGAGAGAGAGAGAGAGAGAGAGAGAGAGAGCACAAGGACTCCATTTGTGCCTGGGTTTCCCAATTATTCTAAACCAGCACCATCCTAGAATGTTTGGATGGTGGAAATGGTCTCCATATGCATTCTCCAACATAGTTACTCATTATTAATTTAATTTGAACTTATTTGAAATTCAACTTGAAGAGTTATATATTGCTAGTAGCTGCTATACTGGACAAAGCCGCTCTAAACTGTCATTTAGACCAAGCATGGCTTTTGTAACTTCATTAAAACCAGCCCATCAGCTGATTTCTTCTTACTGCTTTGATAGCAGCCTCTTCTTTCTGCCACGCTTTGCTCAAGAAATAGTGTGGGCCCTTCTCTGCTCAAATCACCAGCTCAGTTGGGCCTGGAGCTCACGCAGGATAAAAATCAAACATGGCTGGCAAAGACAGCCTCAGTGAGAATTACTTATTGCATTGACTCACATAGCAAGGTGGCGGCTACCCATAGACAGATTAGCAAGGTGAACAGCATATGTATGTTTTAGGGCTAGAAATGAGCATAATCATAAACTATGTTGTAATGTTATTACTGCACCTGTTATTACTGGCACTCAGACAAAAATGTTTGCCCATGGTGCCTAAAGTCCCCTCACCCCTCAACCCCATGTGTGTTTTAGCATGTAAATGGGTTTAGATGAGGGTCTGAGTGACTTTCTGGCAAGTGGTTGTGATCAGATCGGCTTCTGTTTGATGTTCTCTTGTTGTTTGTTTTAAGCAATGCCTCTAGCTGGGGAAGGTCCTCTTGCCCTTCACCTCAAGCTTGGATCAACTTAAACTTCAATTCTCTCAGAAGCTTGTCTCTCCTTGGGATTTACTTTCCTTGGTTGCTCTTTCAATCACACCTCTTTGAAAAGCTCAAGGAGACCTCAGATTTCTTGGGTCACTTGCCTTCTTCTGGTTGGTGTTGGAGAAGACAGGGATGAGGTGATGTTATCATAAGGCTTTCTGCATCACATTGTAAGGGGAAGAGGAAACTGGTGTTAATTTTTTTTTTTTTTTTTTTTTGGCACTCGGGATTGAACTCAGGGGCAAGCTACACCCCCAGTCCTATTTTTATTCTTTATTTTGAAACAGGGTCTCACTAAGTTGTGGGGGGCTCCTCACAAGTAGCTGAGGCTGGCTGAGAACCTGTGATCCTTCTGTCTCAGCCTCCCAAGTACTGGGATTACAAGCCACCACGCCCAGCTTTGCATTGATTTTTAAGGAGTAAAATTAATTAATGGTGATCTATTGCATCTTATTTTCTGAAAGACTCAAGTGCATTATCTTATCTTTAAGATAGCAATACTAGGAATATGAGAAATGGATATTAGTGCCCAGATACTTCTGATATTAGACATAAAGTGTCATCAAGTAACATTGGGGTTATAGCTTCCTCTTCTATAAGAAATGGACTTAAAGAACACAGTTACTGATTACTTCTGAGCTCTATAACTACCATTTTTTGTCAGTTTAATTATTTATCTTGCCATCTTTATTTTTCTATGGAAAGCTTGTTTTAAAAGTTTAGAAAACATTTGTAGTATCTGCTCACAGAGTTGACAAGTTGCTTTTGAGAATAAGACAACATAGTTGTCGGCCATAGACTGTGTTTTAGATGTTTGTTTTGAAATAAGCAATGATATTGGCCCAGGGGCGGTGCTTTGGTTTTTCACTATAGTTTTTTTCTGATTCTGGTGATCTCAGAGAAAGTCAAGAAACAGGGCAAAGAATAACTTTAGCACAACCACAGCGGTTGGGCCAGTTCAGAAGCATTTCTCAAGCCTTAGGCTCTGACATCTGATTCATATTTCATTGACTGAGAGCCTTCAGTGTAACGCATACACTTCAGAGGGAATGCGTAGTTTCTCTATGGAGCAAATTACACCCAGGAACACATGCTTAGAAATTGGTGAAATGTTGTGTATACACAGCTGTCTCCCATGGCCCAAAAAGTGGCATAGAGGGCAACTGTGAACACCTCAGAACACACAAGGAGACACTCCTCAAGTGTGTTATTGTATATGACTCCACCAAGAACAGAAACAATTTGTGAGTTTTAATTTTATTTAGTGAGAACATTTCTCTATTTCATGCTCTAGGTGACAGAGAAATAAATAAAGACACATAGAAATACCCCCAAAGATGGTATACTATTATAGCAGGAAAGACCAAAAACAAGGCCATTATTATGAAACATATGATAAATGCCATAAGAGAATTATGTAAGAGTTCTTCCCTCCCTGAGGGATATTGGGACGCCACTGTGGAAGAAATAATCATTGAAAATCCAGCAAAAGAATAAAGAAAGTGTTACATTTGAGGTTAAAGGGAAGGGTGTGTAAAGAATGGAGAAGACGTGAGCAGCATGGAATGCTTGAACTGCATGTAATGAAGAGAGATCAGATGATCCAGAACATTCCAGGAAGGTTGTCTAGAAATGCTGGGGAAACTTTCAGTGCCTTGCAAGGGAATTTAGACCTTCACCTGCAAGAGATGAGGAATGAAGATAGATCAAAGAAATGATGTAAGATCTGCTGGGGAAAGTCCCTCTCACAGAAGCCCTGCAAACCACACATCCAGAATCTTGTTCTGGAATAGACAAATGACCAAGCAGGTATCTGGAGTAATGGTTCAAAGCATGAGCTTTGGTGTCAAAGAAGTCTGGAAACCAGATACGTAGCCTTGGGCAAATGATAACTTGCTCTAATTCTTTATTTTCAGATATGTAACTTCTTCAAGGAGTTAGCAGATTTTTTTCCATTAAGATGTAGATAATAAGAATTCCCAAGATTTGAAGAATGATATGAATCCACAGATCAACAGAGCAGTTCAAGTAGCTGGTAGGGTGATCCAAAACTAAGACCACACTTAAATATACAATAGTGGAACTGTATATTATCAAAGAAATTTTGTAATATACAAAGCCTAGGAGAAAAAAATGTTAATCATAACATTTCATCAAGAAAAGAATGTGACGCTGGATGTGGTAGCACATGGCTATAATCCCAGAACTTGAGAGGCTGAGACAGGAGGATCTCAGATTTGAGGCCAGTCTCAGCAACCTAGCGAGACTGCTTCAAAAAAAAAAAAAAAGAAAAGGGCTTGGAGAAGTGGCTCAGAGGTGGAACATTTCTGGGTCCAATGCCTGGTACTAAAATAAGTAAATAAAAATTTAAAAAGGTGAATACAAAAGAAAAGTACAGAACACCCATACAAACGACGACAATGGTAATAAAGTATATGACAAAGATTGTATGACAAATTAGTAGGAAAAGACTATAAGAGAACTCATGAAACAGGCAAAATAATTAAAAGTCTAGGGGATGGAAATCTGAATGGCCAATAAATATATTTTAAAAATCAATACCCTTCATGAGCAGGACAGGAAAACAATGAGACAAAATTTCACATACCTCAGGGTGGAAAAATTAGGAATATGGATACAAGGAAGCAAAGGAGAATAACCTGGAGAACCAAGAACTGTCATACACTACTGATAGATATGTAAATTGGTATACTCAAGTTACAAAACGCTTTGGCGATAGCTTATGTGGTTGAACATGTGCTTGGCCTAGCCTACAATCTAGGATTTCCAATCTCAGGAGACATGCTCCACACATTCATTGCAGGAGTCTTCAAAAGAATGGATGATTGAAACTGTTGACAATGGGCGTGGTGGCACACGCCTATCATCTCAGTTCTTGGGAGGCTGAGACAGGAGGATCACAGACTCAAGGCCAGCCTCAGAAACTTAGACCCTGTTTCAAAATAAAAAGAAAATAGAGCTGGGGTGTAGCTTGGAGGTAAAATGCCCCTGGGTTCAATCCTCCATATGAAAATAAATAAAAAAGAAAGAAAGAATAGATAATTGAAAGCAATTTATCTACCCAAAAGAAATACAGATATATATATATATATATATATGTTATATAGTTGTAAAATGGACACTAAAATTTTCTAAATATTCTTGTATCAAGATGGATAAATCTCAAAACAATGTTTGATAATAAAAGCAAGCTGAAGGGCTGGATATATAGGTCAGTGGTAGAGTGCTTGCTAAGCGTGCATGAGGCCCTGGGTTCAATCTCCAGTATGGAAAAACAAGTAATAGAAAATAAAATAAAAATAAAGGCAAGTTGCAGAATCATATGTATGAAATGATGATATTAACATAACATAGTAAAATGAAATCATATTGGATACATGCAAATATAAATTTTTTTAAATTTGCATAAGAAGACAAACATCAAATTCAGAATAATAATTTAGTCCCAGCCATGGTAGAGAAGGGAGCCCAGGTAAGTTGTAGGGAAGAGTTTCAACTATATATATATATATTTTTTTGCGGTACTGGGGATTGAACTCAGGGGCATTCTACCTCTGAGCTACACCCCCAGCCCTATTTTTTATTCTCTTTATTTTGAAACCGAGTCTCACTAAGTTGCGGAGTGCCTCACTAGGTAGCTGAGGCTGGCCGCGAAGCCGGATCCTCCGGTCTCAGCCTCCCGAATGCTGGGATTACAAGCGTGCGCCACCACGCCCGGCTTCAACTATATTTTATTTTACAATGCTTTATGCATTTGAGGAATAAAAAGATCTGAGGACAAGAAAGTAGTTAATAATTGAAGACGACAAGTGATTCACATTTTCTAGTAACACTCTTTTACTGTCCAGTCCAGCCTGGCTCCTGAATCAAGACAGAAAACTGGGTAATGGAGCCGGGCATGGTGGCATATGCCTGTAATCCCAGTACTGGGGAGGCTGAGACAAGAGGATCACGGGTTTGAAACCAGCCTCAGCAACGTAGCAAGGCTCTCCGCAACTTAGTGAGACTCTGTTTCAAAATAAAAAATAAAAGCTAGACATGGTGGCTGAGATAAAAGGATCTAAGGTTCAAGGCCAGCCTCTTGCAACTTAGCGAGACCCTGTTTCAAAATAAAAAGTAAAATAGGGATGGGGATGTAGCTCAGAGGCAGATACCTTTAGTATCAAAAAAAAAAAAAAAAAAAAAAAAAAAAAAAAAAAAAAAAAAAAAAAAAAAAAAAAAAAAAAAAAAAAAAAAAAAAAAAAAAAAAAAAAAAAAAAAAAAAAAAAAAAAAAAAAAAAAAAAAAGAAAGAAATAAAAAAAGGAAGAAGAAGAAAAGAAAAAGTTTAGGACAAGTAACTAGGGACGTTAAGGAGATAGTAAATTTTTAGACTCTGCACTTGAGTTCTACAAAAAAGTAATTCTTAGACAGAATACACTTCAGTAATGTAAACTCCTCAGGCTTGGAGTTTAGGATTTATAGCTGATCTGGGTCATTTATGTTGAAGCCCAGGGATATGTCTAAAACAAACTTGTAAGCAGGCATTTTAGAAATTCTCTCAGTTTAAAGTTTGAGGAGCTTGCAGTGGCCAAAAAGAAAAAAAAGAAACCTGAAAATAAATAAATAAATCCCCATACATGTCTTGAATTCAAAAATTTGACGACAACTTTGATGTGCAGACTTCAGGCTTCAGGGCATAAGCTTACCTGGCCCTCCAATTCCTGATCCAGGGGAGGGCGGTCTGGGGAATGATGGGGGACAGGACGGGGCAGGGGAGGCTGCTCTGTGGCTGCCTTTTACTGTCAGCTCTCCTTTCTCTCCTTCCGGAATCCACAGCTGACTGGGGTGTCCACCCTGCACTAAAGATCAGGCTGCACAGTAGGACCTTGCAAAGGGTTAAAATGTCTCTGGGAGTTTTGAACTCAAACCTCAGATCCTTCCAGGGTTGTTGGTTTATACAATGCACAAGGAAGTTCACTCTGAAATGTGAGCTCTAGAGAGGAGAGACCAGGGACGAGCAAGGATAAAACAGAGGTTTTCAACCAGAAAATATAGCACCCAGGGTGTGCAGAGACATGATCACAAAATACACCAGAATGCAAAGCCCTAATGTTCCAGAAAAGAAAAATTATATATATATGTGTATATATATATACACATACATATATATGTATATATATATATCAAGGCATATACATATATAAATATATATTTATTATAAGCTTTAACATGTGGCTTAAGGACTCTTTCAATCTCTTCAACCAAAGCAAAAACAGGTTAGAACCGTGAGGAACAAGATGAAATATGTTCAGCTAAGGATTGAGACAAGAACATCACTAAGTATTCATCAAATGAACTAAGTCAAATTTGGGTCTCTTATGTTGTTGAAAATTATGAAAGTATGAAATTATATTATGTAAAATTTAAACAAAGGATATTGCTTTAGTTTGAGTTATAGCTGATATCCAAGAATCTCCTCAATGTGAAAACTTTGAATCAAAATTACTTTTCAGTAATAGGATAGTTGATTCCAAACCAAATTATTTAAGATCGTTTCTTTTCTTTTCTTTTTTTTATTCATACATCTTTGTTAGGTACAAGCTGGTAAAGGCATACATGCACACATTTCTCATTTAACCCTTCCCCAATTCCCACCCCACTCCCTCCTCCTCCTTCCTTCTCAAGGTCAGTTTAGTGATTGACCTTGATGTGTTCCTGAAAGTACGAAATGCTCATTAGGGTGTCCTGCCTCCCCCCATTACCTTCCATTAAGTCAAATTCTTTGCTCACCTAAGGATTCTCCTTCTTCATCTGGAGTCCATCTTATGTCCCATTTTCTCCCTAGCTTCCACATATTAGGGAAAACATATGATTTTTTAATTTTTGTGACTGACTAATCTCACTTAACATAATCTTTTCCATTATGGATGCATTTCCCTACAAATAACATGATTGTGTTCCTCTTTATGACTGAGTAAAATGCCACTGTGTACATATCCCATAGTTTTGTAATCCATTCATCTGTTGATGGACATCTTGGCTGGTTCCATAGTTTGCAATTGTAAATTGTGCAAGTACTATATTGAACAGAAGAGGTGATAATGGACATAATGGACATCCTTGTCTTGTTCCTGTTTTTAGTGGGAACTCTTACAGTTTTTCTCCATTTAATATGATGTTGGCTGTGGACCTATTGTATATTGCCTCTATGATTTTGAGGTATGTTCCTTCTATTCCGATTCTCTGCAGTGCTTTTAGCATGAATGGGTATTGGATCTTTTCAAATGCTTTTTTAGCATCAATTGAAATGATCATGTGATTTTTGCCTTTATTCTGTTTATGTGGTGAATTACATGGATTGTTTTTCATATGTTGAACCAGCCTTGCATCCCTGGGATGAACCCGACTTGGTCATGGTGTATAATTTTCTTGATGTGGTTTTGAATGTGCATTGCTAGTGTTTTGTTTAGCAGTTTTGCATCTAAGTTCATCAATGATATAGGCCTATAGTTTTCTTTTCTTGAGATATCTTTATTTGGCTTTGGTATTAATGTGATGTTGGCTTCATAGAATGTGTTTGGGAGGGTCCTGTTTCTTCCTATTTCTCGGAATGGTTTGAGGAGTATTGGGATTAGCTCTTCTATAAATGTTTTATAAAATTCACTTGGAAAACCATTTGGCCCTGGGCTTTTGTTTGATGATAAACTTTTTATTGCTGTTTCAATCTTTGATTGTTATTGGTCAGTTTAAGTTTTCAATACCTTCTTGATTCAATTTAGGGAGGTTGTATGTGTCTAGGAATTTGTCAATTTCTTCTAGATCTTACATTTTGTTGGAGTATAATTTTTCAAAATAGTTTCTCATGATCCTCTGTATTTCCATACTGTCAGTAGTAATATCACCTTTTCATCTCCTATTTTGGTAATTTGGGTTGATTCTCTCTTTCTTTTGGTTAGGTTGGCCAATGGTTTATCTATCTTGTTTATTTTTTCAAGAGACCACCTTTTGGTTTTGTTGATTTTCTATATTTTTTTATTCTCTATTTCATTTATTTCTGCTCTGATTTTCATAATTTCCTGTCTTCTACTGGCTTTGTGGTTAGATTATTCTTGTTTTTCAAGGATTTTGAGCTGTGTCATTAGGTTATTTATTTGGTGATTTTCTGTTCTTCTTATGTGGACACTCAGTGCTATAAATTTCCCTCTTAGTACTGCCTTCAAGATGTCCCAGAGGTTTTGATATGTTGTGTCTCTGTTTTCATTGGTTTCTAGGAATTTTTTAATTTCTTCCCTTACTTCTTCGGTGACCCATTTCTTGTTCAGCAGAGTAGTGTTCAGTCTCCATGTGTTTACATGTTTACTCTGGGTCTTCTTAGAGTTGATTTCTAGTTTCACTCCATTGTGGTCTGAAAAGATGCAGGGAATTATGCTACATTTTTTAATTTGCCAGTGCTCTCTTTGTGGCCCAGAATGTGGTCTATTTTGGAGAAGGTTCCATGGGCTGCTGAGAAAAATGTGAATTCAGCTGTAGTTGGGTGAAATATTCTGTATGTGTCTAACAGGTCCATTTGGTTTATGGTATTATTCAGGCCTGAAGCATCTTTACTGACCTTTTGTTTAGAAGATCGGTCTAGTGATGTGAAAGTAGTATTGACGTTTCCTAGTATTAGTGTATTGGTATGTATGTGTGACTTTATATCATGCAGAATTTGTTTTATGAAAGTGGCTGCACCTATATTTGGGGCAGAGATGTTGATAATTGTTATTTACTATTGCTGGATTGTTCCTTTTACTAGTAAAAAATGACCTGCTTTGTCTTTTTTGATAAGCTTAGGCTTGAAATCTAATTTATCTGATATCATAGTTGCTACTCCTGCTTGTCTTCGAGTTCCATTGGCATGGATTACCTTACTCCAGTCCTTCACCTTTAGTTTGTGGGAATCTTTGCTTGTAAGGTGTGTTTCTTGCAGGCAGCATATAGATGGATTCTGGGTTTTAATCCATTTTTCTACCTTGTACCTTTTTATTGGGGAGTTGAGACCATTTGTATTCAGTGTGATTATTGAGAGGCGATTTTTAATTCCTAACATTTTGAGTTTTGATTTCTGTTTGCTCTAGTGATTGTTTTTCTTTCCTTAGTTTTTTTTCTTCTTGGAAATTATTGTTTCTCTGGTTCTGATGTTTACTTGTTAGTTCTTCTTTGTAGTTAATCTGTTTGAGTATTTTCTCTAGTGCTGGTTTGGAAGACATAAATTATTTCAGTTTCTGTTTGTCATGGAGGTTTCTATATCCCTGTTGATTTTGAAAGAGTGTTTTGCTGGGTAGGAGAATCTTGGTTGCAAGTTATTTTCTTTCAGAGTTTGGAATATGTTACTCCAGCCCCTCCTGGCTTTCATGACTTGGTTTGGGAGGTCTGGAGTGATTCTAATTGGTTTGCCTCTAAATGTCACTTGGTCTTTTACTTTTGCTGCCTTTAGAATTCTTTCCTTAGCCTCTACATTAGTCAGCTTATTATGTGGTGTGGTGAACCTCTTCTTTGATTTTGTCTTGAGGGAGTTCTGTATGTTTCCTGCACCTGGGTGTCAACTTCTCTTTCTATGTTTGGAAAATTCTCTGATATTACTTCTTTGAACAGGTTGTTTATTCCACTAGTTTCAACTTCTAATCCCTCTTCCATGCCTATTATTCTTAGGTTAGCTCTTTTAAAGTTGGCCCAGATCTTGTCAATATCCAATTCATATTGTCAAATTTCTTTTCTAGATTATGTACAATGGATTCATGTTTGGAATGGTCATCTTCTAAGAACAATATTCTATTTTCCATGTGGTCTAATCTACTGTTTATAGTTTGTATTGATGCCTTCACTTCTATTATTGCATCTTTCACTTCCTTCACTTCCCTCAAGGCTTCTCTATGATTCCTGCTCAGGGTGTCAGCGTCTTTGTTTATTTGTTCCTTTCTTTCTTTCAAGCTCTCTCTGCATTCTTTCTGGAAGTTTTGTATCATTTCTATTATTAAACATCTGAATTGTTCTTCTGGTAACCTCTGCTATTCAGTGTGTTGAGTTCTGTTATTGTGGGATTGTGTTGACTCATTGTTTCTTTGCTATTTTTCCTTCCCATGGTTTCCCTGTTCTTAGCTTTATATCTTTCCTGCTTTTGCAAGCTTTCTCTGAATTTATAGGTTTCTTATTTTTATTTTCTCTCTGTGAATGGTATCTTGTACTGAATTGCAATTACTCTGGGACTTCTTCTGCCCACTCTATTGGTGCCTTTGGTGGGTTTCAGGTGTTGACTTCTAGGGTCTAGCAAAAGCTAACAAAGCAACCAATCCTCCAAACAAACATACATAAATCAAAGCAATGCAAAATGAAAACAGAGTAAAAGCAGAACAAAACAAAAAACCCAAAAACCAAACAACAACAAGGAACAAAATAAAAAACCCTGCAAGGTTGTAAGAACAGACCTGATTTGGCCTCTGCAGACCTTGTGGGTAGATCCCTGCTGCTGTGGGCGGATGGCAAAATGGTGGCTGCCACTGCCATGCGCACGCCAGTTCCCTTTTTCTCCCTGGTCTGCTTTCTGGGTTCTGATCAGTTGCTTTTGTTGCTTTGTTCACTTTTCTGCTGTTTTGCTTTTCTTTCCTTCCATCAAGAAACTGCTTTTGCGGCAGTTTTGATTCAAGCTCTACAGTGCAGTTGATTGCTGCTCTGGCTCTGGAGGGAGAGGTGAGCTGGGGTGGCCCCGTGTGGGCTTATGTTGGTCATACCATGCATTCCGGTCACTGTCGATGGTGTGGAAATATGCCACCTGGTTAGGATGTGGAGTTCTGGAGTCACTTACTCCACTTCTAGTCACTGGAAATGCAGAAGGTCCTTAAATATCTCAGTGTTAGTAGACTCCAGGCGGCTGGTTCAATGGTGGCCGCCGCTCTATGATGTGGCACCGCTGCCATGCAGATGGGCTCCTTCGCTCTCCCTGGTCAGCTTTCTGGGTTCTGTTCAGCTGTACTTCAGTTTTTGTAGCTTTTTTCACTTTTTTGTTGCTTTTTTTCTTCTATCAAGAAGCTGCTTTTAAAGCCAGGCGTGGTGGCACACACTTGTAATCCCAGTATTTGGGAGGCTGAGACCGGAGGATCTGGGTTCGAGGTCAGCCTCAGCTACCTAGTGAGGCACTCTGCAACTTAGTGAGACCCTGTTTCAAAAAATAAAGAATAAAAAATAGGGCTGGAGGTGTAGCTCGGAGGTAGAATGCCCCTGAGTTCAATCCCCAGTACCGCAAAAAAAAAAAAGAAGCTGCTTTTATGGCAGATTTGATTCGAGCTCAGAGCGCCTCAGGACTCAGATGCCATCTTCCCAGAAGTCTCAAGATATTTTTTTAATAAAAATAACATAAGTGGGTCAGGCCATACATGCCCCAATACTTGGTAGGATGTTTACAGGAGGATAGCAGGTTCCAGGCCAGCCTCAGCAGCTTAACGAGACTCTCAGCAACTTAGCTGTATTTCCAAACAAAATATAAACTAGGGCTGTGGGTGTAGCTCAGAGGTAGAATGCCCGTAGGTTCAATCCCTAGCACCATGCACACATAAAAGATAATGGAAGTAAAAGTGATCCCATAGCTCCTTTGAAAGGGTAGGGGAGCTCTGATATTTTACAAGAATTTTGTGGAAAGATGAGATGTGGAGGAGTTGCAGACATGTATCAATCATAGTTTTTCCTTAAAAATGAGTATTTTAAAAGTTTTGTGATGACTCAACAACTCAAGCAAACTAGAAATAAATTTTTTAAGCTTCCATAGAAAGAGGATTTGATAACCATATAAACTACCACTTTCGCAATATTGAATGTTTTCTAATTTTACACATAACAGAAAAATAGGTGCTAAGTTCACATGAAGAATAAATTATTCATATAGTATTTATTATTGGTCAGAGCCAAAATATATTTTCTGTTACTAGTCTGTTATTAACATCAAATTTTCTTGGCATGAGGAAAAGAAAAATGAACTAAGAATCTGAAGATACAGATTCTACCACAAATTTGTTAAATTGCTTATGACAAGTCATTTAGAGACTCTGAATTTTCATTACATTTATCTGTTGAATGGAGATATTAATATTTGCTCTCCTTGGACCTCAGGGCTATTGTAAATGGAAAAGTGATTATGAAAGCTCTTTTAAATGCAGAAGATACCATCTAAAATGTACTTTATTAATTATTGTTAAGACAAACACTCAGCTTATGAGAACAGAGAGAGTTTAGTGCTCAGGGAATGAACACAAAAATAAAAGTAAAATTCTCGGTTGAGAATGGTGGCATTCACCTGTACCAACAGTACCTGGGAAGCTGTGACAGGAGGATCACAGGTTCAAGGCCAGCCTTAGCAACTTGGGGAGACCTTCAGCAACTTAGTGAGACCCTGTTTCAAGATAAAAAATAAAATAAACAAACAAATGATTCTCATAGGCATAATCCATGGTACTTCCAAGGACTGATGATTGTCTTTCTCCCTCTTCTCCTTTCGCTTTTTTCTCTATTTTTCCCCCTTCTGTAGAACCTCTACCTGTAACCAGTGTTTCAATATATGACTATAAACCTTCTCCTGAAACAGGAGTCCTGTTTGAAATTCATTATCCAGAGAAATATAACGTCTTCACGAGGGTAAACATAAGCTACTGGGAAGGCAAGTACTTACGGACAATGCTATATAAAGGTAAGAGGCAAAAGGAAGGTCGACTAAACTGTTACATTTCACAGGACTGTTCCAAATGGATGCCTCTCCTACTCTAAAGAATGCTTGTGATTCACTACTTGACCTGTAAATGAAATGAGCCATTATAAATAGTTACTCATTCATGAAAATCTTGTTATGAGGCATCTTAGAACATCTGGTTCATCAGTTGGGAATCACAGGTCATGCATACAATATGAGAATACTCAAAATATTTTCACTTACATGCCGTTGTTGCCAAAGGCCGCACGTTCTGTATGGGGAATAAACTCCAACATGTTTAGAAGCAACCTCACCTACCCGTTTTCTTCTTAGTACGTGACAGAGGGGCATTTCTAGAATTGGATGGCGAAGGGGGTGCCATTCACAAAGTTTTGTTAAAGGTGATCCAAGATTATTCTCAAATGCAAAGGACAAGATATTTTGGTATCTACACACACACACACATACACATATATTTACCTATACTTTTTACTGATTTGATGAAGACTCTGTGGGGAGGGAAGAGAAAGAAGAGAGACCAGGGGAATTTAATAATTCAAATTGTTCAAATGAATCAAGTTGCTGGGAGTGTGATGGAGTTACTGGTGTGTGATGGCACACACCAGTAATCCCAGTATGTGAGGCAGGAGGACCATAGGTTTGAGGATAGTCTCAGCAATTTACTGAGACTCTCAGCAACCTAACAAGTTCTTATCCTCCCCGCCTTCGAAAAAAAAAAAAAAAACTAAGAGGACTGGGGAGGTATAGCTCATATGTAGAATGTCCTTGAGTTCAGTCTTTAGTATCCTAGGCTTGCGTGCACACACACACACACACACACACACACACACACACACACACACAACCAAATCAATCTCACTGGGTGCTTGTGTTTCTTTTCCCCATTTCTTTTGACTTAGATTGGATATTTTAATGTATTCTTTTCCTCGATATTTTCCATATAGATTTCAAATTTTTATCTACTTTATCTTCTTCTCGGGTCAGGTCCACCAATTAGCAGATAAGCCAGTCTACTTTTAAAACAGGCTAGTTTTTATAAGTGAAAACATCTCCTGTAAAATCACTCTTTCTTGTTTTATAAGGTGGCAAAATACTGTGGGGTTTTTCATCATAAACTAAATGGTTAGCATAAACCTAAGCTCAACCATTTCTGTATGCACCAAAATTTGCTATAATAAAAATTTCATTCCAATTTTGTCTAATCTCCTTAGAAATTCTAGCAGAAAAATACTTTCAGGATTGAATATAAAGTTTCAAAATGTCATCCCTAGCCTTCTAATTCTTTCTTACTAACCATGCCAGAAGTCAAAAAGAGTATTACTTTATGCATATTTTATTGTAACTGTTTGTAACTTTCCACAAGCCCATGACATTTAGAAAGTCCTATTTTTAATGTTATTGATTTTCTTCCTCACAGATTTCTTTAAGGGAAAAACAGTATTTAATCACTGGCTTCCAGGAATATGTTATAGTAACATCACTTTTCAGCTCGTGTCTGAGGCAACTTTTAATAAAAGTACCCTCGTGGAGTACAGTGGCATCAGTCATGAACCCAAGCAGCACAGAACTGGTAAGTCTTCTCAGGAATCAAATTTATTAAAAATGATTAAATTATAGGTCATTTTTATTCTTTAACAAAACATCCTTTTGCAGAGCTAAGGAAGAAAATACTTATTTTTTAATAACATAAAACATTTTATGTCAATGTAAAAGGAACCAAGCAAAATATTTAATAAGAAAAAACTAAAATAATGTAATCTCAGATCTATAGTCTTTGAATAAAAAGGTCTACGGCACTGCCAGAAGTTGAAATTAAGTAAGTTACCTGGATCTCCTAGTAGACCTTGGCTATTCCATAACCCGACACTGGTTATTCTGTATTCTGAAGAATGCTCAGATAGCAGTAAAACTGAGGGGAGAAGTCTACTACAGATTATCAGCTTATGAAGGGAAAATATGAGGATTCTGATATCTAAAACTTGCAGTGCTTAATTTTAATAGCATCATCAATATGAAGAACATTATGGGACAGATGTATGTATGTATGTATGTATGGATGGATGGATGAATAGATAATATATATACCTACCAAATACCCATCACCAATATGAGCAAAACTGAGTATACCCTATGTACCTGACTACTGGAAACAGGTTAGATAAGTCATCCAGAGGCCCTTATAGTTTGAAATCTAAGATGCCTTAATGAGGTCAAGACAAGAAAATGATTTCAGCTAAATAGCAAACTTACCTCATGTCAACATTGAAGATTCTATTTGTGTTTTTTTTTTGTTGTTGTTGTTGTTGTTGTTGCCCAAGTCAAGCAAAGACACATTGATCGAGCACCTTCTACCTGGAAGTTGTTCTAAGTATTAAGAAATATTAAGACAAAGATTGGATGGATGAATAGATAATATATGTACCTACCAAATACCCATCACCAATATGAGCAAAACTGAGTATACCCTATGTACCTAACTACTGGAAACAGGTTAGATAAGTCATCCAAAAAATGGTACATGTATTAGACAATGGAAAAAATACAAGACAGAATGACATAAATATCATAAGAGAGGTAAAAAGTGACATGATGATACAAAGGAAGGAGAAATTAATTTCTATTAGTTCATGGAAGAGGTGGTATTTGAGCAGCTATGTAAAGGAGAGATAGAAACTGTTGCAGGCAGAGCCCATGCTGTGTCTTCCTATTTTTCTGCCTCGTGCTTCCATAATACATATATTCATTTTGTGCTCTTATATTAAATTTTAGAGAAATGGGAGTGAATCCACATTTCAAACATATTTTTCAATATCGCTAAACAACTCATATACACAACTCTCTAGGCATGGCTGTGTCTTATGGAGTATTCTTAATGTGACAGCTGTAAGTAAATTACATTTGGTTATTTTTTAAATAAAGGTTCATGGACAGAGACACATTTTTTAAAAGTGATATTGTGATTAACTGAAGGATATTTATATAACTTTGCTTTAGAAGTGGTTAAATTACCACTTTGACAAGCATAATACCATTAAGTTAATATATTTGAAGTCTAGCTGGTGATTTGCTAATCTCTTCCCCTCATCCTCTAAGTATTAGATGTATACTTAAAACCACAGTTGTTCTTTATGTAAACTTCTCTATATACAAGAAGCAAAATTAAACTTTTACCTAACTCCATTATGTGTTGGACTTATTAGTAGAGTAAGAATTTGATATAATAGAGTTAAAAGTTGCTTAAAAATGAAAATTCTTTCTCTCTTACAGCCCCTTATCCACCCCGAAACATTTCCGTTCGCTTTGTCAACTTGAATAAAAACAACTGGGAGGAACAGAGTGGCAGTTTTCCAGACGAATCATTTATAAAACCACAAGATCCAACAGGAAAAGAAAAACTCTTCCACTTCACAGATGAAACTCCTGATGTTCCCTCTGGCCACGTATCTTCTGGTTGGCCTGACTCGAACAGCAGTGACTATGAAACTACATCTCCACCATATTGGTGGGACAGCACATCCACGATTCCTGAAAATGAAGATGAATTTGTCAGTGTCCTTCCCACGCAATACGAAAATAACAATACACTCAGCGAGCCTGAGAAGTCAGTCTCTGGCTCTTTCTCCTTCTTCCCTGTGCAAATGATATTGAGCTGGTTACCACCGAAACCACCTACTGCCTTTGATGGATTCAACATCCTTATAGAGAAAGAAGGTAAAGTAGTAGGAGCTCAGAGGAAATGAGAAATGACCCAAAGGAAATTAGCATGCTTCCAATTTGACTTTAGAAAGAAAGACTGATAGTGGACAGTTAACACTTGCAAAGAAAAGGAAGTTTAATTGAGGGTATCCACCGTGGGCTGAGAGCAGAAATCCAAAATGAATAGATTGAATCAGAAGATTTGGGGGGTTCACAAGTTGCCATTATTAGCAACTGTATACATTTCATTACCTAGCATTTCACATACCCCAGGCCACTGAGGAAAACCCTATCTGTGGAAATATTTTAGATTAAAAGTCTGGCCATCCAAGAATGTTCTAGAAAAGTTTTGCTGTCTTGTATGCAAAAAAAAAAAAAAAAAAAATCTTTTCGACAAAATGACTACTTCCCCAAGGTCTGAGACCTACCCAGCTACTCTTGTTCCTATTAGCACGTTCCCCTCTGGATCCATTTCTCAAATTTTTCTGAAGAGGAGCTGGTAGCAAAATGGAAAGGAGGCAACACCTGGTTGTTCCACTATAGCTAGCTACCATGTTAGAATTTGTATTCACGTACCCAGCACTTGAGATGCATTCTCTGTAGTATTTTAGTCTAGTAATTCATAAACACGGAGCCATGGCAGATCTGAATCATTGTCTGGTACATGTTAATGGCCCTTTATTGTGTGTTTTGTTTTTACACTAACATACTTCATTTTCTATTTTCCAGTTTAGTTGCTTGGACAGCACAGATTGTCAATGCGTCAGCATTTGAAATGACAATTGCAGGCTTATTTTTGTGGTCAGACATTGGGATCATGCAGTCTCATATGTGACATACTGTTTACTCCCATTTTGTGTAATAGGATGAGATACATCTGTGGATTGTTCTATACTAGGTGATAGATCAATCAGCCATACCCCAGTATTACATAAAATTAAAATCTTTTCTTATTTCTAATTATTTGAGTCAAAACTCATTTTTCTGGAATTTCTTATGTTTTAAGAAATTGAAAATTCCCTTAATCTTTTGTCTTTTCTTTGATGTATTCTCTGAAAAATAGTGTCTTGTAACTCATAATATGTATTTTACTGCCAATTTCCATGAAGGTTCAATCATGCTTTTATGTGACTGCAGCGTGATCTTTTGAAGACTGTTGTAGTTGCCAACCGATATAATGACTTCAAATGAATTAATCAGCAGCAGGAGACAGACTCTGAAGAAATGTAAAGCAATTCTTGCTTTTAAACTTTCTGGAAGCAAACAGATGAGGAAATACATGTCCTGCCATATTCCTCCAACTGGAAACAATCCAATCTATTTTAAAGTGTTTATAGTGGACAGTTAACACTTGCAAAGAAAAGGAAGAGTTTAATTGAGGGTATCCACTGTGGATATATTTAATACTATACCTGAAACTTATCAGATGTTTAGTGCTGATTACTTCTTATCTCTTATGTCTGATAAAAAACAATAATTGTTATCTTCTCCTAACATCGATTTCTCTTTTGCACATAATTTTATTGGGTAAAAAGCACATATGCGTAGACAATATACACATCCTTAGTTTTCTTGATTTGGACACCATATTTCAGTTTTGATATTGTAAGAACACATATATTGAATTCTTACTTGTCTTTCTTATTTGTAATACCTTTCGTTCAGAGATAGAACTAAACCTTATAAAAGAAAGGATGCACTATAATAAATACTTGTCTTTTAAAGTAACTCACTTGTCTATATTCAAGGCTTTTCCAGGTGTCAATTCACATATTTTCTCTCTCTTTCTCTCTCTCTTTTTTTTCCATATGATTTAGAGAACTTTACTGAATATTTGACGGTGGATGAAGAAGCACATGAATTTGTTACAGAACTGAAAGAACCGGGGAAATATAAGTTATCTGTGACAACCTTTAGTTCCTCAGGATCTTGTGAAGCTCGAAAAAGTCAGTCAGCAAAATCACTCAGCTTTTATATCAGTAAGTAGCAAAGAGATTATTTTGTGCTTACACGGGAGCTCGAACAATGGGATGGGGAAGATAAATGATACTCAGATGTTAATTATTCACAAACCTCAGGGATCCCTAGAATTCTTCAAGGTCACATAAGCTTTCGACAGCAAAGCAAGTGCATGTATGTTTAACAGTAGTAAACCTACCAGGAATTGAATGTGAGGTGTTTTTTTTCTTTTCTTTCTTTTTTTTTTTTTATTATTGTGACCGTTGAACATTTATTAAACTGACTTTTCACACTAGCCATAACAAACTCCCCAAGGACATGAACACACAGTTTGGGAAATATGACTTTTATTGGAGGCCATATGAAATTTGCTATCCAAGGACGATATGAAAAATCTCATTATAGTATTAAGCTTGTGAAACTCGAAAGACAAAATGTCGGCATACCCAGGTGGCCTCCATGCAGCTGGCAGGAGAAGACAAAGCTAGACCATTCTAAAAGCAGGTGTGCAGTCTGGGGGTAACATCTGCTGACCCCATAAAGGATAAAAGCAAAGCAGACATGGTGCCTGTCTCAGTAATGTTTTCAACCTAACTACGTTTACCGGACGCTACATGCTGCTTCTTCTGGTCAGCATTCTTGCAGCTGTAATCTGAAGATCAGACCATGTAACTTAGAGGAAAGAAGATTTATTTCTTAAGGTGTCAGACTCAGTCCAGGTGAGGCTGAGGACCCTGGATCTCAGGACATGGCGGCAGGAGGCGGAGGGAGGGAAAGTACATGGGCTGCGCTCCTCACGTCACGGAGGCCAGAAGCAAACAAGAAATTGGGGGGGGGGGAGGAGCCATATATAATCCCCAAGGCTGCAACCTCGGGACCCACCTCCTGACCTACTGGCCCATGTCACCACCATAAATCCATCCACTGCTGGGATTAGAAACCTCATAACTCAATGACATCAGCTCCAAACACTAGTAGTGAGTTCTTTAGGGGGCATTTTATATCTAATTATAACAATGCTAGACACGAGTTACCTAGCTTATCAAGAGTCAAATGTGTGTGTTGATCAGCAGAAAGAAAGAAACAAAAGACATGGATAAAAATTTGCTTCCAGAAAAAGAATGACCACCATCCACCCTATCACCTTATTTCCCTAAAGTCATCTTTATCACCTTTATTTCCCTAAAGTCAAAATACTACCTTTCCTCAAAAAATCCTCAAAAGATGGACAAGAGAGAGAGAACAAGGGTAGAAACAAACAAACAAGTAAAATCAGTTTACTGGGCAGCTAAAAAAAAAAAAAAAACATTTCAAATGTCTCTACATAGCATTTTTATTTAAGAAATCCAAATGGTCACCATCCATGAAATACCTGAAATATTTACCCATCAGACACCCAAAAAGGATATGCATAATTGCCTTGTATGAATTGCAAGCATGGGAGATCTTCAATGTAAGGTCACTTGAGAATCAAACAAAGCAGAGCCTTCAGTTCCTCCCACGAGGCCAAAATGCTTCTCTGACCAAGAGATTTCCGCGTCCACCAGTGCAGACCCACTGCTCATGCTAATAGCTCTCTTGACCATCGATCGGGGCTGTGTGAGCTTTTTACCTCTCCAAATTTCATAGTGCACAGCACAAAGCACACTTCCTGTGTGACATTCTGAAGAATTCTAAAGACATTCTTCTAGACTTCTTTCTTTTATTTGTGTACATCTTGCTTCTCATAGCAAATTATACATCCTAGGCTGGGGCTATAGTATCTTCTCATTTTGTTACACATTCACCAAATATTTATTGAATCACTTTCATGTGTCAGGAACTCTGCTTAATATTCTGAGGAGGATCCAAAGAGACTCATTCAGAATTGCTCAAAAACATCATTATTTCAGAGACATGTCTTAATATTCATCTGAAAAACTAAAGATCATTAGAAATTCTTCTCTGCCAATAAGAATATTTTAAGTGCTTAATGGTAAAGAGCTGTCAGATGTACTGTGCATACTCCTTTGGCTTAAAAAATGTATGCTGCAGATAGAAACAGTTAACTGGGTAGGCAGGAAACAAATTAGGTTGGCTTAATTTCATTCAACATGGTATAGACAAACAGAGTGGGAGAAAATTTTCACCAGCTAAATAATATCTGCAGCCCATTTTCCTAACCAAGCTGCTTTAGACATTCTAGTGTTGAAACACTACACTAAGATTTATTGCATTAAGACATGTTTGGTTCATTGCATTTCGATTTATATTTGTGTCATTTTGAAGGCTTTTCCAGAGATGAGAATTAAAGCAGATATAGCTGGGCATGGTGGTGCACACCTGAAATCCCAGTACTTGGGAGGCTGAGACAGGAGGATTGCAGATTTGAGTCCAACCTCAGCAACTTAGCAAGAAACTGTTTCAAAATAAGAAATGAAAGGGGCTGGAAGTATAGCTTATAAGTAGAGTGCCCACGGGGGTTCAAGCCCCAGTACAAAAAATCAGAAAGTAGATACTTAAGTTAGTCCCCGACAGCCTTATGAAGGGAACATTTTTATTATCCCCATTTTTATTGGGGTAAAAAAACTGAGTCTCAAAAAATTAACTGAGTTTCCCACATGTCAGAACAAGGATTAGAATTCAGGAATATTTGAGAGCAAAGTCGATGCCAACGTAGCTTGCAGTGACATGGCGCGTTGGGGTGATCTTCAGGTCAGTCTAACGCTATAAACGAAGTGATTTTGTTTTGCTTTCTCCTACTTGCTCTGTGCATCCCCACCATGCCAGGGGCCTCAACAGTCATCACAACACTTTACTCTTACGTGGTTCCCTGAGACATCTGATCTCAGTTGATCCCAGCAGAGCACTGACTCTGGAAACAGGCAGGCTGTCTCCCAAGTAAGTAGCTCTGTGACAGGTCATCTGAGTCTCCGGAGCTCAGTTTCTCACCAGTAAAAAAAACAAAAAAAAATCACCGACTGGATCCCTGAAGTTCATTTCTATCCTGCCATTGCATGATGGGCCCATTTGACAGATGTGGTGACTGAGATTCAGAGACACAAAACCATTTGCCAAGGCTGTACCTTTAACCAAGCCAACCTGAGTCTTGGACCAAATTTCCTATTTCCAAACCAGTGCTTTTTTCAGTATTGCATAGTATTCCAAGAAGTCCCAGTGCAGAGTTAAGAGCATGGATTTTGGAATCAGGCTTTCTGTGTGTGAATTTCATTTGATTCCTGCCCTAGTTTCTTCATCTATAAAGAGAGAGAGAGAGAGAGAGAGAGAGAGAGAGAGAGAGAGAGAGAATAATAGAACTTATCTCATGGACTTGCTATAAGAATTAAAGAATTAAAGGATTAAGACATGTAAACTCGTATAAACTTAAAGCAGAGTCCTACACATAATGGGCACAGCACCTCTTTGCCCTCATTATTACTATTTAGAAACGATTTCCCTTCTGTCATTTGTACTGAGCCTGAGTCCACCCTCCCCAACCTGGCCCATTCTCCTTTCCTCTCCTGGCTTCCTAGCAATACAGCTTTCTGTTAAATGATGACAAATGAATCCTGACCAAATAAGAGAGGGCTGTTTCAACAGGGAGTTTCTGTAGATAATCGCCCTGACATTTCTTGAGTCCTTATTATGTATCAGACATTGTGCTAAGAAACACTTTAGAAACCTAAGAGAACAGAGCTGAAACAGCTGGTGCTTCCATGGAGATATTTTGTAATGAGGAACGGCACCCCGTGTCACCAAGGCGGCCCAGGTTCTAGGCAGCCTCTGTAATGGAGTCAGTTTGCTACCTGATTTTCCCCTAATACAGTTTCTTTGTTTCTGCTGCAGCCAAGTTTAATTTTTCTTTGTTTCTGCTGCAGCCAAGTTTAATCCCCCCCCCCTCAGGATTTTAGTGGAGGCTAATTTGAATCTCAAAGCAATTATATCTAGAAGCCAAAGAACTTACTAGCAGAGGAGTTCTGAATACTGATGAAACACCACACGATCACACCCACTCTTTGTTAATTTTGTTAAATCTTTCTGGTGAAGAATTTCTCAGAATATTTTCAGAGGCGAGTGGTGGCAACTGAAGGGTCCCCTGGAAGGGAGCACCTGCTTTGGTTTTTACTGCTGCTGCTACTGCTGCACCCTCTCTTGTGTTCTGCTTTGAAATGCTCAGGTCCCACCGGAGAGTGGATTGAAGAACTGACCGAGAAGCCCCAGCACGTGAGCGTCCACGTGTTGAGTTCCACCACCGCCTTGATGTCCTGGACGTCTTCCCAAGAGAACTCCAACAGCACCATCGTGTCCGTGGTGTCCCTGACCTGCCAGAAACAGAAGGAGACCCAACGGCTAGAGAAACAGTACTGCACGCAGGTAAAGGCAGACCCCACGCATGCGCGGGCGCAGCGTCCCGGGCGAGGCCGGGGTGCAACTGAGAGAGGGCAGCGTGGAATTGGAGGCCGCAGCACCCAGGCCAGACAGAGCCAGGAAACAGCCAGTTATCTTCCTTCCCCTTTATATGAGGCCATGTTCCTTCCATTTCATCCCTCAATTCCAGAGAATTTGCTCCTACCATGTACCAGGTACTAGGATAGAGGGTGGCGATGGAAATAAAGTGTTTAAACACTTTAATCTTGCAGGGTTTACAGTCTAGTGAGAACAATGGATCAGGGGGCAAAGAATGACTGCAGCGTACAGAATAAGATCTAAAGCAAAAGCAAACAACCGAAGAGGTGGTATGCTTTCGCAAAAGAAGGAGCTGGAAATAGTGATATGGAGTCGGGAGAGGGATTGGAAACTGGACATAAAAGCTACCTAGGAGAAAGAGGGACAACCAAGCACAGGACTGGGATTTTGTTTTGTTTTGTTTTGGTTTGATTTTACTTTTTTCCATTCTCTTAATTTTTATTTTAACTATAAAAGTGAAGTGTGCAGCCGGGCGTGGTGGCCCACGCCCGTCATCCTAGTACTTGGAAGTCTAAGACAAGAGGATCACAGATTGAAGGCCAGCCTCAGCAATTTAGCAAGACTCTCAGCAACTTAGCGAGACCCTGTTTCCAAATAAAATAATAAAATACAATGGCTATGGGTGTAGCTCGGGGGTAGACTGTCCCTGGATTCAAGCCCAAGGACCAAAAAATAAATGCAAAAATAAGAGTGCTCACTGGAAAATTGATTTGAAAGTTAAAATGTATATAAAGTCAAACACTTCCTGCTCACCAGACACAGCTACAAAGAGGATAAGCAGGAGTTAGCCAACCACAGAGGAGAATGGGGGGGCAGCTGGAGACAGTATGCAAATCAGTGGTCTCTGAGTGGCTAACGGGAGAGGTGCGCGCACCAATCATCTGTCCAGAATATGCGCCTGCGCCGTGAGCGTAACGCGGAACTGGGTCTCAGGTTCCCTGAGAAGCTGAAGCTGGGTCTTGTTTTCCTAAAATCTGTTTTTATTTCTCCATAAGGTGATGTCAGGTAGGTTTGGGTGTCTTACAAACATTATTTTCTTCCTTAAAGGCAAAAACTAACTAATTAATCCATTCACATGGAGGAGGTTTGGGGAGTTCCCGTTCCTCCCAGGAAAACTTAGGCATTAGTACAGTTCCAGGAGTGAGAACTTCTTAAATTGATAAGATCGACTCAGTAATCGTGGCCCGTTGAGCATTCAAAGCAGTAGATTGCGGAGATGAACCCATAATTGAGGATGGATCCACCCCTTGGCATAAATTAAATTTAGGAGTAAATCCGCTAAACCGATTAACTAGTAATCACGGCTCTGTGCCACAAGTTACCTTTCTTCCCTGAGCGCGCTGACTCAAGATGACTGACTCTTCACGTGGGCAGGAAAACGTGCTTCCCTCATAAACAACGACCTAGGACTCAGCTGTCCAAAGGACATTTCTTTCTTGCCCCATCTAAGGTACAAATTATGTTTCTTTCACATAGAAGCCCAAAAGCTAAAGGTAGATAGTATAAATTACAAATAAGCCACAGAGGTCTAGTCTCTGCATTTTGACAATGTCTCTTCGAAATGCAAACACCACACTGTTAAGGATTATGCTTGGACGTGGAGGTCAGTATTTAAAGTGGAGGATTAGCCGGCGTGATGGCGCACACTTGTCATCCCAGTACTTGAGAAGCTGAGACAGGAGGATCGCAGGTTGGCGGCCAGCCTCAGCTATTTAGTAAGGCCCTCACAAATTCGTGAGACCCCGATTCAAAATAAAAAGAGTAAAAAATAGGGCTGGGGGTGTAGCTTGGGTGTCCCTGGGTTCAATCCCCAGTACAGCAAAAAAATAGATAGATAGATAGATAGATAGATAATTAAGTAAAGTGAAGGACGAAAAGTGGAACACCTACCAAGTGTCATTTCAGCTTCTGAAAATGAAATCTTTCTCATCCATTCTTCACACACACACACACACACACACACACACACACAGACTTTTCAGGTAAGTATGCATAGGTTTAAAAAGTCTCAAGAATGAGCCAAGATTCATGTAGCAATTAACCAAAGAAATCTGTGGGACAATCTTACCAGGATGGGTCTAATTCAGACTTTGGACTTATCTTCTAAAGCACCCATTATCCAAAAAGGGAAAAAAGTAACTATACTTTAATTCTATATTCAGTGGTTCTACGTATATATTAAATAGAAAATTCAGTGTGGCTCTAAAAAGTGATTCTAAAGCCAAGTACCTGTTATTACAGGCTGAGTATCCCTTATCCAAAATGCTTGGGATCAGAAGTATTTTGTGGGGGGGGGGCGGTGCTGAGGATTGAACCCAGGGGCATTCTACCCCTGAGCTATACCTCTAGCCTATTTTATTCTTTATTTTGAAACCGAGTCTCAGTAAGTTACAGAAGGTCTCACAAGTTGCTGAGACTGGCTGTAAACCTGTCTCAACCTCCCAAGTATTAGGATTACAAGCATGTGCCACCACGACTGGTTTTGAAAGGCTTTCAGTTTCAAATATTTTTGGATTCAGTATATTTACATAAAATTATGAGACGTCTTGGGGGATAAAACCCAAGTATATACACACAATTCATTTGTGTTTTGTTTCGATCTTATGTGCACAGCCTGAAGGTAATTTTATAAAATATTTTTTATAGTTTTGTATGTGAAAGAAGGTTTTGTGGTTTGAAATTTCCCATGGAGGGCATCACATAGGTCTCAAAAAGTTTCAGATTTTGGAGCAGCTCAGATTTGGGGTTTTCTAAGTAGGATCCTCAAGCTGTCACAAATTCTAATTTAGGTTTCACCTTTTCAGAATCTCAGTCCCCCAACTTTGCTTCTGCCATTTAATCTACCATAGGATCATGCTTGTTATCTCAGCTTGACGATCTCTGAAAGTCAGTCCAAATGACTCCACTTGGCCTTTTAACTCTGCGATTCCTATGAGGCTGTGTGTGAGCTGGGTCCTATGCTAGAGATAGGACAACTTGAACCCTAATTTCCTTTTTTTAAAAATTGGCTCATTGTAATCCTGCATCATGATGAAGTTCAGAGCGATAGAAACATACATGCACACAGCCCTCAGTGAGCCACCCCTCTCCCCATGCACAACATTGAGACTGGCATTGGCATTGACAAACTTGTGTGTGAACATCATGTCCATCGAGGTGTTTCCTTCATTAAGTCTCCCTCCCTCCCCTCCTTCTCTTAGACCCCCCGCCTCACTCCACTACAGTTTCTCCTCCTTTGTCTGGAGTCCCTCCTGTGTCCCAACTTCTCCCTAGCTTCCGCATATGAGGGAAAACATCTGACCTTTCACTTTTTGTGACTGACTAATCTCACTCAGCATAATATCCTCCAGTTCCATCCATTTCCCTGCAAAAGTCATAATTTTGTTCTTCTTCATGACTGAGTAGAATTACATTGTGTGTATATCCCATGATTTTGTAATTCATTCATCTGTTGATAGGACACTTAGGATGTGAACCCTAATTTCATGAAGCTTAGTTCTGGCTTTCTTCATCAGTAGTGTAGATACATTAAGTATGTCCTTATCATATATATAAATATACATTTATATACGTAAATCGTATATATTTATATACGTATATCTTCACATGTATATGGGCACATTTAAATTCTATGTGTGTGTGTGTGTGTGTGTGTGTGTGCATACACCCACATCTTCATATGAGGTTGCACACAAATGTTCCTGGGAAGGAGTTCTGTGTTGCACCCCTCCCTACAACTGTTGTGGTGCTCTTCATTCGTAAACATAGGTTGAACATGAAGCCAGTGATAAAGCAGTGTTGCATAAAAAGCTTGGGTCATTCTTCGGAATAAATGTGGTGTTGGCATCCTCTCCCAAGACTCACATGAAATCATAGATTCCAGAATTAGGAAGAGTCGTGTAATACATGCATGTGTATTTGCTCTTCTGTGTGACCTGATTTGGTCCCTGAATGTTTTCTGACAGAGTACGGGAGTGTATAATAAGTAAATGACAAAATCAGAAAGAAAGACTAATCGATTTTTCAGCATCACAACTGAATACATGGTAGAGCTAAGAGGCAGAATATTTAAGGGACCTTCCCAAGGTCACACAGCTAATTCATACCAGAGCCGTGAACCAGACCCAAGTGACCTGCATCCCGGTCAGTGCTGCGTCTGTGGATGGCACGAGCTGCCGTACGGAGGGCCACCTGCTTACTGTCTTGATAGAGAGCAGAGCAGAGTCCAGTGCCGGACAAACATGGATTTCAGACCGGATTTTAGCAGCTAAGACGCTTTAAGTCTTCGGGTCTTCCTGTGATAAAGGGAGCAGCCTGTAGCCACCTTACAATGTTGTACATAAAGATAAAAAGACTTGGCTGAGTGTAGTAGCCCAAGCCCGTAATCCCAGTACTTGGGAGGCTGAGACAGGAGGATCGCAGGTTGGAGTACAGCCTCAGCAATATAGCAAGGCTCTCAGGAACCTATGGAGACCCTGTTTCAAAACAAAACAAAACAAAACAAAAATAAGAAGAGCGGGCAGGGTGGTAAGCTTGGAGGTAGAATGCTTCTGGGTTCAATTTCCAGGACAAAAAAAAAAAAATGAAAGGACCTGATGTTTTTGTTTTTTTGGGGGTTGTTTTTTTTGTTTTGTTTTGTTTTGGTTTTTTTTGCGGTACTGGGGATTGAACTCAGGGGCATTCTACCTCCGAGCTATACCCCCAGCCCTATTTTTTATTCTTTATTTTGAAACTGAGTCTCACTAAGTTGCAGAGTGTCTCACTAGGTACCTGAGGCTGGCCGAGAACTCGGATCCTCCGGTCTCAGCCTCCCGAATGCTGGGATTACAAGCGTGCGCCACCACATCCGGCTAGGACCTGATGTTTAATGCAGTTTCTGGAACTGAGTAATAGCTAAGTATGTAACAAAGCTTTTATTTATTTATTTATTTATTGCAGTAAATAAATTGAACTCAGGCGCATTCTAACTCCAAGCTACACCCCCAGCCCTATTTTTTATTCTTTATTTTGAAACAGAGTCTCACTAAGTTGCAGAGTACCTCACAAAGTAGCTGAGGCTGGCCGCGAACCTGGATCCTCCGGTCTCAGCCTCCCAAATGCTGGGATTACAAGCGTGCGCCACCACACCCAGCTCACAAAGCTTTTATTATTATTTGGACTTAGCGAGATGCTTTTGATTTAAGGGAGGGAGAAAGGGCAGCTCTAGAGGCCCCCCCACAGAAAAAAACCCAAGCAACTGGAATAAAAGCATAGCAACGAGTTAATAGAGAAAGGGTTATACAGGGTAGAAATAAGACCATTGCAGACTCAGGAAGCTTCACTATCTTGGAGCTATACCTCACTATCTAACAGTCCGTCTTATAGTCCTTCCAGCCATACCCACTGGTACACCTTTCTATAACCTTTAGCTGAGGAGGGACAGTACCGGTGCCATTTGGAGTGACATTGAATTCAACTGAGTTCTCAAGATTAAAGATTAAAGCAGTCAGGAAGATGTTAGTGTGCTAAGATGGGTGGAAATTAAGGAAAGGAGTGTACAAAGATCTTACGGTAAATAAAGCACAGAAACCAAGTGCAGTGGTGCACGCTTGTAATCTCAATACTGAGGAGGCTGAGACAGAAGGATCACATGTTCGAGGCCAGCCTCAACAACTTACCAAGACCCTCAGCAACTTAGCAAGACTCTGTTTCGAAATTTAAAAAAAAAAAAAAGTTAAAAAGGGCAGAGGATATAGATTAGAGGTAAAATGCCCCTGGGTTCAATCCTCAGTACCACAGAATGGGGGAAAAAGTTTTCAGCCTTCCTTTCCAACTTAATCTTAGTTTGGTCAAGCCAATGAAAAATAAATTTTGGTATGGTATTCCTTCTGTGTTTGTGCAGAGAAGGTTGTATCAATCAAATTATATGATTTCTGTTAGGTATGATTTGTTTCTGGTATGAGAACAATTTAAAGTTCATTCATATCTCCAATTACATGGTATGTGTATCCTTAAAATCTTAATGAGGGCATTAGAAATACTGACAGCATATATCTGTCATCAACAATACTGTTTTCCATTGATTAGTGCTCCTTCCTGCAGCAATTCTGCAATTTTATGTACCTCAGGGGCCAAAGAATTGATCATAGACATTAATATTTCTTGATACTCTAGTGTAAGCAATCTCACAGATCTACAAGGCATGTAATATTTTTGCCTACATTTTAGCAATAAAGAAACTAAGATAGCCTAGCATAGTGGTGCATGACTATAATCCTAGTACTTACAATGCTGAGATAGGAAGATCACAGGTTCAAGGCCAGCTTCAGCAACTTAGCAAGGAACTCAGTAATTTAATGAGAACCTCTTTCAAAATAAATTTAAAAAGGGCTAGAAGGGTAGCTCAGAGTTAGAACACACTTGGGTTCCATCCCCAGTACCAAAACAAAAGAAAACAAAACAAAAACAAGGTAAAAATTTTACATAAATTAGGCTTATACAGAGTTGAGTTGGAGTTTGATTATCAGGTGGTCCGAATAGAGAACCTGTGTTCTTTCCACTAGCAAAGACTGTCTTAAATATTAGAAGCTTTAGAAGTCAAAGCAGCTCACTTCCCAATCTTTAATTGAGTCATTGATCCTCCTGCACGTCGACATTCAACTTTAATAAATTCATTTTACTTGTCTGTATGTTCTCATTGCCTGAATCTATATGACATTTGTTTTCTAGCCAGTAGTTAAACACACACACACACACACACACACACACACACACACACACACAGTAAAGATGAACTCATCTAAGTGAGGAATGTTCTCTATAAGATCACTTTATAATGATAAGACAGCCCTGCAGAACTCTCTGTCCAGTTACCATGCGCAGATTCGAGGTCCCAACACTGGGCTTCTAGACCCAGCGCTGAATCTCCATGTGTGATCTTGGCCACTCTCTGGTTTTCCTTTCTCAATCTCTTAAATGAGTGATTGGAACTCATCTCTGAGGTTGTTTCCGTCTCTATGATTAGCTATTCCATGCTTCTACGTGATGGGAGACTACAGACCATTTGGCACCGATCTCTGCACGTGATCAGCTAACAGGCCACACTTAAAGATGTCAGCCTGTCCTGATGGTATCGCTGATCTGATTACGGTGAGAGGCCAGTATTTCTCTGTTATGCATATAAAGCAGTTCCTGGGGCTTAGTCAATCCAGACATAGGGACTTGAATGTTCTGGGTTCCCTTCAGTGTCCACATACATTATAAATCATCTAGTTTTGAAATCTGACCTTTCCTAGCATGAGTAATGGCTTCTGGATTTCAAAGTCAACTGTGAGTCCTTGAATACTACTTCAGCCTCTGTGTCACACTCGGAAAAACCAGCTCTGAATAAATCTTACTGGCTGTTTGTTTTAAAGGTGAACTCCAGCAAACCGATCATTGAAAATCTGGTTCCTGGAGCCCAGTACCAGGTTGTGATGTATCTAAGAAAAGGCCCTTTGATTGGACCACCCTCAGACCCTGTGACATTTGCCATCGGTAAGTTGCTAGCCACGGGAATAAAGACTTTAGCAGAGTACTTGAGTACTGGAGGGGTGCACTACACAAGCCCAAAGTCTGCAGTGCCTGCACCAGTTGATCCAATAGTCTGCCTCCAGGTACAGTAGTCTCTGCATTCATGAGGGATTGCTTCTAGAACCTTACACACACACACACACACACACACACACACACACACACACGCACACGCACAGATACCAATATCCTCTGGTGCTCAAGTCCCTTGTATAAAATAATATAGTATTTTCACATAACCTACACGTGCCCTCCCTTATCCTTTAAACCAGCTCTAGGTTACTTACAATATCTATATAATACAATATAAATGCTATGCACGTAGTTGTTATCCTGTCTTATTTAGGGAACGATAACAAGACAATAGCCACTTTCAGGACACATGCAATTTGGAGGGCTGTTTTTTCAGGTGCCAAATACTATTTTTTAGTTTTTATACTTTCACTGGTGCATTACAGTGACATATTACAGTGAGGTTCAAAGTGACACAAACATACATGACGTGGCGTGTTTCCCTCCGGATGCCACACTGTATCTTCCTTCCCACCCAGTACATGTTAGTGAGATAGGTGGTGATACCTTCATATATGAACCTACGTAGCATTATTTGAACTGTTTCCTTCATCAATTCTTTCTGTCCCTCCCTCACACCCCTTTCACTATCCTAATGGTCTCCCTCCTCGTTTATCTGCAGTCCCTTTGGTTGCCCATTTTCTCTCTAGCTTCCACCACGGAGAGAAAAGAGACCACTCTTGACTTTCGGAGACTGGCTGATTTCACGTAGCGTAATATTCTCTAGTTCCATCCAATTTCCTGCTGATGACATAATTTTGTTCTTCTTAATGGCTGAGTAAAATTCCACTGGGTGTATACACATTTTCTTCGTCCACTCGTCTGCTGACAGACACCCAGGCTGGTTCCACAATTTGACTATTGTGAGTTGTGCAACTCTAAACATGGCTATGCCTATATGCATCACTCTAGTGTTCTGACTTCAGTTCTTTTGGAAGATACCAAGGGATGGAGAGAATGCTTTTGATCAGTGGTGGTTGAGTCCACAGATGTGGAACCCGGGGACCCGGAGGGCCAACTGTCGTAAATGACTGGACCTGTTTACATGGAGGGCCACCTTAGCATTTACTACATGGGAGAAAAAACTAAAATCAGACACAAATATGTTTGCTTGGGCTTTCAGTGATTTAATCAGAAAAGTGAAAAGGCAGACTATTAAGTAGAAGTCTGAAGCCATGGCTGGCATTAAGTGTTCCTTCTTGGCTTCCCCCCCAACTCCCCAACCCTCTTCTTTTTAGTTCCCACAGGAATAAAGGATTTGATGCTCTATCCCTTGGGCCCCACGGCGGTGGTCCTGAGCTGGACCAGACCTTACTTAGGAGTGTTCAGGAAGTACGTGGTTGAGATGTTTTATTTCAACCCTGCAACACTGACTTCGGAGTGGACGACCTACTATGAGATCGCAGCCACTGTGTCCTTGACTGCTTCTGTGGTAAGCTCCCCTGGAACACCTTGTCACGCTCTCCTGTGTCAACAGACACTCCGCGCTCCCAGATGTGCCAGCAAAGGTCATCTGTTTTGGTTATTCTTGCTTTCAGGTTTTGGGGTACTTGGGATTATGATTTTATTTTTGAGGGAGGGGGGTGTATCATTGTATGAAACTAGCTTTCACCGCTATTCTGAATTTATTTATTAATCAACATTTCGTTTTCTTGGTACTGGAGATTGAACCTAGGAGCACTTTACCTCCAAGCTACACCTCCAGCCCCTTATATTTTTTGTTTTGAAATGGTCTTGCTAGGTTGCTGAGAATCTCACTAAGTTGCTGAGGCTGGCCTCGAACCTGTAATCCTCCTGTCTCAGTCTCCCGAGTACTAAGATTACAGATATGCACCACCACGCCTGGAAATCAACATTTTTTTCCAATGTATTTGCTCAAAGCAAAGTAGCACTTGCAAGTACCTGTTGTCTCTCTCAGCTCTGAAGGCTTTCAGTAGTTGACAGTTGACAACAGTGTCAACGCTAGTGTTACTCTTCCTGGTGTCTGTGAGCCAGTTAAATATCTATATTGTCGGGCCATTAAAGGATGGTTTCCATGAAACAGCTAGCAATTATTCTTTCTGAGGCTGGAATGTAGTGTTTTGTTTTTGCTTTTTGGGTCCTTGGTTTTTAGATTTTTTGTTTTGTTTTTGTTTTTGCTTGGGGAGAGAGTTCTGGGGATTGAACCCAGTGGTGTTCTACCTCCGACCTGCAATCTCTGCTCTTTTTATTTTGAAACGATCTCACTACATTGCTAGGAATGTCTTTGACCCTGCAGTCTACATGTCTCATGTACTGAGATTACAAGCTTGGGCCACCATACCCGGCTATACTAATGTTTTAAAGCATAGGTCGTCTGTGGGTTATGGGTGAGGTACACAAGAGTTCCCAGGCCACTGAAGGAATCTGGTCCTTACCACCCAACAGCACTCTTGCTCAGGGTGTATGTTGGAAAAACAGAGCTGTGAGAGGTCACTTGTCTTGGACATAGGGAGAGATATCTGTACAGTTACAAGTAAGTGCTGTTTCATTGTGCTTTATAATTGAAGAAATTGTGCAATGAAACCAAGATTGAGTTCCGTACCTTTGAATCATCTTTTTAAAATTATGGGGTTGCTTTTCATTTGTTTGTTCATTTGTTTGTTTTTGTATTTCGTTTTACTTACAGCTCCTTCATTTCTGAAGGAATTTGACACACAAGACATAAAAAGGAAAAGAAAAATGACTTATTAATCTTTTGCATGACCTAATGAAAATATTACTTGCAAAATATTACTTTCCTCTTTGTCTCTTGTCTCCTTGCTCTCTTTCTCCTCGTTCAGAGAATAGCTAACCTGTTGCCAGCCTGGTACTACAACTTCCGGGTAACCATGGTGACGTGGGGAGACCCAGAGTTGAGCTGTTGTGACAGCTCCACCATTAGCTTCATAACAGGTGAGCAGCTTCATGAGTGAGAACATTCTGTTGAGCGGGTATTGAGGGGCCACATTTCCAGAAAGTACTAGCTGTTCACACCCAGCATGAAAGGGGCCTCAGTTTCATGGAGGGTAATATACTTGACTGTGATCATTTGTTATTTGTTTAGTTTATAACCTTGAGACAGTAGAAAGCCATTTTTATTCTGAGTGGCTGCCCTGGACATTTTTTTTTTAACTCTTCAGTCACAGTCCTTGTTACACCCCTTGGACCCAGTGGTGTTCTACTCCGAACTGCAATCCCAGCCCCCTATATTTTGAAACAGGGTCCCTGCTGGGACTGAATAGAAGAGAAATGCCACGCACAGAGCTCGGACGCTACACCTCACTTTCCATCGATCTTATGTTTGGTGATTAGATTTGTTAGAGAGCCTCGATTTCTTTATTAATTAGGCCATTTTTAAAGTCTCAGGCTGGCTGCAGTAGCATTGAGAGTTTGCAGTTGGCTTCAGAGCCAGAGCTACCTAAAGTTTGAATCATGGCTTGGCTTCATATCGCATATGAACTTCAGCTAGGTAGTCCGGTGTGGTGGCACATGCCTGTAATCCCAGTACTTGGGAGGCTGAGATAGGAGAATCACAGCTTCATGGCCAGCCTCAGCAACTCAGAAAGACCCTGTTTAAAAATTAAAAAATAAAATAGGGATACAGGTGTAGCTCAGAGGTAGAATGTCCCTGGGTTTAATCCTCAGTCACACACACACACACACACACACTCTTACACACACACACATATTCACACACACAGATATTTACTATATTAATCATGTATTTAATTATAATTAAACTTCACTGTACCAATTATTCTTACAGTTCAATTTCTTAAGATTGATTTTCAGAGAGAGCCAGTCATGGTGGTACACACCTATAATCCCAGTATTTGGGAGGCTGAGACAAGAAGAACACAGGTTCGAGAACAGTCTCCACAACTTAGCAAGACTCTCAGCAACCTAGTGAGACCCTGTTCCCAAATATAACTAACTAACTAAATAGATAAATAGGGCTAGGGATGTAGCTAAGAGGTAGAATGCTTCTGGGTTCAATCCCCAGTACTAAAAAACCAAACAAACAAAAAAAGCTTTTTTTTTTTTTTTTTTTTTCGAGAATACTGTTTTCTTCTAATACAGATCAGCATTCTGAAAAAGATTAGCATCCAAACCTGGGCCTGCTTGTTTCTAGCTACGGGACTTAGAGCAAACAAATGACGCCGAGCTTCTGTTTTCTCATCAGTAGACCTCTCCGAAACACTGCCTGACGTCGGGCAGATAGAATAAGACTTGGTGTGCTAGAATCCCGCCTTGACGGCCCCTGTGCAGAGCCTTAGAAGGGTGACATCAGAAAGGAAATGGCCATAAGGGCCGGGGTCCTCACTGGAGTCTTTCAAGGTGGAAACTGAGCAAAATGTATAGAGTTTAACAGTTTAGGTGGGCAAACAAGTCTAGACAAAGACACTGTGGTTCACACATGAGTTACGAGTTGTTTACACGATAGTCTCTAACACGTCCATCTTTGGGAAGTTCTAATGTGTGTGTGGGAGTGGGGGGGGGGTGCTGGAGATTGAACCCAGGGACATTCTGTCTCCAAACTAGACCCCAGCCCTATTTCATTTTTTTTTATTTGAAAACTGAGTCTCATTAAGTTGCTGAGGTTGGCTTTGAACCGGTGATCCTCCTGTCTCAGCCTCAAGTACTGGGAATACAGGCGTGCAGCACCAAGCCTGGCTTTCTTTCTATGGGACAAAAACTTAGCCATGCTGATACCCGTGATCTACAATTTTTAATCTAAGCCTATTGACACAGATGGTCTCAGTTATCGCATCTATAAAATAGACATAATACCTCACAGCATAGGATTAGAATTAAATTATGTAATATCATCACTATTAAAACATTTTTATATTTATTTTCAAAAACAGTAGAAATTCTACTTAGGTTTTTGGTTTTGCCTTTCTTATATTATTTTAAATAAGGATCTTATCTAAAACAAAGAAGGCTCTCATGCTTTTGTTTCCAACACTTTGAATATTAATCCAAATTGCCAAATTGTGTGGTAGAAAAGGAAATCGGAACAAAGTATTTAAGTGTGATTTATTATCACCTGAAGTCTACTATACTTGTTGGGCAACTTTGCCAGCCAAGTTCACGGTAATTCTGCTTATAAACAGCGACATCTGGCGGTATTGTAGCAAGACGCCAGATTTTAAAGCAACAAAACAAAGCACAAATATTTGAAGACCTCAGTCAGACTTGTGAGGGGCAGATACCCAAGTCTGAGTTTGTAGTTTTTGCAATATTTCTTGTCCTCACTAAAATTACAACATGAGAAAATATCCTTTGTAGAAGTATATGTACAGGTGTTTGTATATGATGAAGTCCATTGGAACATATTTAAGAGGCTATAAAGAAACCCTGGCAATTTTCCTTCATTGGAATATTCTGAAATATGATGTAGTCCTTGTTGATATTTCAAGATTTTATTGTTAAATAGGCTTGAATTGGTACTCCAATTTCACATGAAACAGAAATGTATTTTTATTTTATACACAAGCATTACAAATTCTTTAATGAATAATTGCTTTTTGAGAGCATAGTCAGTTATAAAAGTTCATTGTGAGTATTAGTAGTACGTTAAAGAAACAAATTCGTTATGACTTATACAAATTTCCCTGTGAACATTTTATTTGGTTTTGTGTTGTATTCCAGGATGGAATACTTGCTAGCTTTCAAACAAATTTACATATGGGAGTTAAATTCAGCTATGTGTCTTAAAATCTTAAGAATTATTAGTTTTTTACAAGTAAAATATGCTTTCCAAGCTCATAGATTATAAAGCAATGTAGTGAACCTCAGCCCTCCTCAGTTAGCAAATTCTTACAAATATAACTGTGTTAGAACACAAAATGAAGTAATTAGCTGTGTTTGAATTTATCTTAGTTGTATGATTTTAAAAAACCTATCCCTTCTCTCCCTTACCACTTCACCAAAATTTATTATTAAGAGTACACTTTCTTCCAAGCATAGTGGTATACACCTCACCTGTAACCCCAGTTCTTGGAAAACTGAGACAGGAGGATGGTTTGAGATGAGCTCCGGCAACTTAGCAAGACTCTCAACACCTACCATGACCCTGTTTCAAAACAAAAAATAAAAAGGACTAGAGGCATAGTTTAGAGGCAGAATGCCCCTAGGTTCAATCTTCCTCAGTACCAACGCGCGCGCGCACACACACACACACACACACACACACACACACACACACACAATACACTTTCTACAAAGCCCAGGCCTAGACACTGTCAATGATATTGCCTTGTTATCCTATAGAAATAGCATTTATCTTCTATCCTATTTAGAGGGCTACTATCTCTGTTCTTCTACCCTCGTCTCCTACTTTCTTTCTGTCTTTTTTATTTTTTTGGTAATGGAGATTGAATCCAGGGACATTCAACCTCAGAACAACACCCCTAGCCCTATTTTATTTTGAAACAGTGTCTCACTAAGTTGCTGAGGTTGGCCTTGAACCTGTAATCTTCCTGTCTCAGCCTTCCAAGTACTGGGATTTCCTACCTTTTCTTTAAAATTGCGATACTGGGGATTGAATCCAGGGGTATTCTACCTCCAAACTACATCCTCAGTCCTATTTTTTATTCTTTATTTTGAAACAGAGTCTCACTAAGTTGTGGAGGGTCTAAGTAACTGAGGCTGGCTTCAAACCTGTGACCCTCCTGTCTTAGCCTCCCAAGTACTGGGATTATAAGTGTGCACCACCACACCCAGCACCTACTATCCTTTATTCCCATAAGCATCTTCAATGCACTGCAATGAAACTATTTAAGGTTATAGGACCCTAAGTTTTCCAGTACTGCTTGGATAATAACTTCATCAATGTCTATTAATACTAATTGATTGCTTCTTGTCCTTTTGGCTAAGATCAAGTGTACTATCTGTTCTTACTTATTTAATACTAGACTGATGAAACAAATATACCCAAGCAGACAAACAGTTTTGGAGTCTTGTGACTGTGAATCATATAAAAGACCTGATATCCTGAGGTCTTTATACACAATTTGGAGTCCCATAAAATAAGTACGATCCTGCTCCCACAACCTTCCCTGTTTCTAGAGGTTCAGGAGTCCTGCGGGCCATTGTGACATGAACTTTAATTCTCTAAGGTAACTATGTAGGAGCTCATAACCTCCAGATAAGTACTGAAATTAGTAGTTTCTCATACTAAGTTGCACCCTCTTCCTCTCTCTTAGCCCCAGTGGCTCCGGAAATCACTTCTGTGGACTATTTCAACAGCCTCTTATACATCAGCTGGACATACGGGGAAGACACAACTGACCTGTCTCATTCTAGGATGCTGCACTGGATGGTCGTTGCAGAAGGGAGGAAAAAAATTAAAAAGAGCGTATGTTCCTTTTAATCTTGGTATTAGACGTTTGGACACTTAGTTGCACACACCGCTGAAAACCGTTCAGCAAACATTTATGGAGACGTTAAACAAATGTTTGTGTACCTGTTGGCACTGTTTTGGGCTCAGGAAATAGGAGAACAACCCAAATTAAATTCTTCCTTTCATAAAGCTTACCTTTTCATCTTTAATAGTGAGCTATAATAGTGATGACCATGAGTTTCATTTACACTTGAAGATATGATTCAGGGTTTTTCTCAGGATGCCAAGTATTTTCCAAAGAACTGCAACTAATGTATTTCAGTATTTTGTTCCTGAAATCACCATCACCTAACTACTTGGGTACATTGGGAATACTGATTTATTTTCTCCTAGCTTATCAGCTTTTTAGTATTGTGTTAATTAGGGTGAAGACTAAACTACTATAATAAAATAAACAAACAAAAAGAAAGTAGATTAAACAAAATAGAAGTTAATGTCTTTTTCATGGTAGTCCAGGACCACAGAGCACTTCCACCACCGACTCATCCAACCCTTTCTGATTTGTTACGTCTGTCACTGTGTGATACGCTTCTCTGCACAAAGACAGCTTCTTCATCATTGCATTCTTACTGATACTTGCATGAAGAAGAAGGGAGAGGATGGAGGCCCACAGTCTGTTGCACAGAACCAGGTCACATGGTCCCTTTAGCTCTAGGGAAGGGTAGAAAGTAGAGTCTTTAGGTAGGAAGTCATGTGTCTATAGACAAGGCTAAGTTTCTTCTGAGCTTCTCGGAACAACCTAGCGATTGTCTTTTCTAAAATCTACTGTGCATATATGGGAAAATATCAGCGTAGCATCCACTCCAAATAAGGGAATGCATTACAAAATTGTTCTGTCTGGTATTGAGAAGTCTATGTACTTTTCAGAGGATATAACTTTTATCCATAATGTAAATGATCATAGATTGCAGCATAGAACAGAGAAGGAATGTCTGCTATAGCTCAGTGGTTGTGTAGGGCAGAGTGCTGGTTCATTCCTTAGACATGTAAGCCCAGAATTGTGATGGTCTTGCAGGTGACACGCAATGTCATGACTGCAATTCTCAGCCTGCCTCCAGGAGACATCTACAACCTCTCCGTGACAGCCTGCACCGAAAGAGGAAGTAACACCTCCATGCTGCGCCTCATCAAACTAGGTAAGAGGTGCATGGGCGGGGGTGCAGAAATAATCATGCATCATTTAATAACAGAAAAACAGATAATTCTCTCTTATAAGTAGAAAATAGACATTTAAACTACCCAAAGATACAGTCAACTTAGTATAAGTTTTTGTGAGTGAAATATACTCGCTGCTGGAAAGCAGGGGTGTTTCCCATTCTTAATAAGTTAGAGGCAACAACTCATTTTAGATGGAAGGGCCATAGAGGCTACCTAGCACAGGGTTTTAGACTCTATCAGATATTTCTTTCTCCTATGAACATTTTATCTGCATTGCTTACATAGAATTTCAGAGCTAAAATAACCCACATGCTGATTTTTAAAAATTTGATATAATCTCATACCTGTAGTATAAAATCAAGATGAAAGAAAATTAAAATATGACAAATTAATATAGATTTCCTGTGTGTGTGTTCAGATGCACTACTCTGAAAGCTGTAATGAAATTGTCTGATGTCTTTACATAACTAGAATGAATAAGTTTGGTTTACAAGAAGTGAACAAATCAGTAGTCCTTCATACAAAGAGTTGTTTTGTTTTGTTTTTGCGGTACTGGGGGTTGAACTCAGGGGTATTCTACCCCAGCCCCATTTTTTATTCTTTATTTTTTGAAACAGGGTCTCACTAAGTTGCAGAGTGCCTCACTAGGTAGGATCCTCCAGTCTCAGCCTCCCAAATGCTGGGATTACAAGCATGTGCCACCATGCCCGGCTCAAAGAATATTTTTAAGAATGAACAAGTTAAGATAAATTGATTAATAATAAATAATGGAGTAAACACAGATACAAGTGTGCCCTGGAATAAAACTAGAGTTAGAATAAATAAGAAGAATCTGGAAGTATTTGCATGTGATGAGACTAAAGGGAAATGGCCTCAATGTAGAAATAAAATACCAAAGAATCGAGCAGGCTGTAAATGAGAGGAAATGGGGAACATGTGATATTCTTACAGTTGAACTGGAAATTACTGTGCAATGTGGTGTCAAAAAATTGGCATATAACTTGGAAGTGACTATGTGTAAAACAAAACATATCTTTTAGAGTAGAACAGTGATTACTAGAAGGTAAAAAGTGGGAATAAATAGAAGAAAGTTGGATAATGATTGCCAAAATTCAAATCAATAAGAAGAATATGTCCTAGTGTTCTGTTAAATAAGAGTATGAAGATAGTTTACAACAACCTGTTATATTTGACGAGGAACTGGAGAAGAGGTTCTCTAAGCTTCCAAACATAAAGAAAGGATAAGGAGATGGAAATGCTAATTTCCCTGACTTGATCATCATATCTTACACATATGCTAAAATATAACATTGTATCCCAGGAATATGAGCAGCTAAATAATAATAGTAATAGTAAACCATATCTTTAACATTAAAAAGTTTGCCATGAATTAAACATTCTGTTTCTAATACTTAAAGGGAAATTTGGGAATGGTATCCTATATTGGCAGCAAGGGAAGATAGAATGGCAAAAAGTTATGTGTTGGACCTCTTAGAGCAATATTTGCGTAAGGGAGCAACTCAAAAGTAAATATATGGCTGGGCATGGTGGCAAACACTTGTAATCCCAGTACTTGGGAGACCGAGACAGTAAGATCAAAGGTTCAAGGACAGCCTCAGCAATTTATCAAGACTCTGAGCAACCTGGTGAGATCCTGTTTCAAAATAAAACATTTTAAAAAGAGCTAGCAGTGTAGCTTGGAGGTAGAACACCCGTGAGTTCAATACCCAGTACTATATACACACAAAAAAGTAAACATATAGCCAAGAAGGTGGTGCACAACTGTAATTCCAGCTACTTGAGAGGCTGAGGCAGGAGGATCACAAGTTTGGGGCCAGCCTGGACAACTTAGCAAGTCCTTGTCTCAAAATAAAAAATAAAAGGTGCTGAGGATATAGCTCAGTGGGAGAGTGTACTGGGTTCAATCTCCAGTACAAAAAAAAAAAAGTAAATATATAACATCAATGTGTAATATTCACAACAGAGCTCTTTTATCATTTTTGTATCTCAAAAATTTTAAATATGTTGGATGGAAATAACAAAAATATTTTCTAAAAAGTTATTGCAACTTACTGACACAACTGTTTCAGATGCCTGTTCGTTTATAATTTGAGCTTGAATGTGCTCCCAAGAATCTCTGTTATTCCTTATGTTCATATAATTGGCTATGAGTAGACTCGCCCAGGGGTGTTCCATCAATACCATGAGTATCTTTGCTGTTGATACTTTGCTGTTACTTTTAGAAATACATTTAGAAAATATCAAACAAAATAAAATCATTTACTTGGTAGGTACATTTCTCTACAATGCAACACACAGGACACTGAGTCCTAAATCTTTTTTGACTCATATTAGCCATGACAAAAACTAAACACTTTTGTAGAAACCCTTTAAAATTATACTAGTAATTGAAAATACATGATGGATTGAATAGACACTATGAGCAGAAAAAGTAAATTATTGAGTAATTTTTAAGTAAGATATTAGTAATCTACTTAAATATCTTTCCTCATGACAACTTTCTTCTGAATTATTTTACTTAATTCTTTAAAAACATTCTAATATTATTACATAGTAAAGAACATGCTATTTACATTTATGGTTAGATTTATTCTTGTGCAACATTTGAAAGTCATGTGGGATGTCAGACATGGAACATTTTTGTTGTTTATTTCTTTGAAACCCTTTCAATCAGCTGAGCATAGTGGAATGCATCTCTAATCCCAGTGCTTGTGAGGCTGAGACAGAAGGATCATGGGTTTGTGGCCAGCCTCAGCAACTTAGTGAGAACCTCAGCAACCTAGGGAGACCCTGTTTCAAAACAAAAACTTAAAATGGTTGGGGGTGTAGCTCAAAGGTAGAATGCCCCTGGATTCAATCAGGAAAAAAAGAAAGGAAAGGGGGGAGGAATGGAGGGAGGGAGGGAGGGAGGAAGGAAGGAAGGAAGGAAGGAAGGAAGAGAGAAAGGGAGGGAGGGAGGGAGGGAGACGTCTGATCATTGTAGGATAGACAGCATTTGTTAATTCCCCATTTTGTGACACTCCTAAAGATTTCCAAACACCCTCAAGGGGGCAGTACTTGCCCTGTTGAGAACCAAGGGTAGTGTTCAATCTTTCAAGCACTGCAGATCATTTGCGATTCTTCCCTACTAGTCTATACTTGAATTCCAGGAGCATGGAGAATGCCACCTTCCAACACTGCATCCTCTTTTTACCATGAAAATTGTTTACCTTCTATGGATTCCAACCACTATTCTGATTGTGTCCTTTATGGACAGGAAGATCAGTTCAAAACCCATTTCTAGGTACCCAGAATAACCTGAAGATTTTGCTCATGCTCGAGTGTCTTTCTTTTTCCAGGAATTATTATTATACGGGGCTGTGTTTTTTGGGTTTTTGGCTGCTTTCTCCAACTCATTTGGGTTTTTAATCCCCCTTAAAATGCAAGTTCAGATGTGGTCTTACCAAAGTAGCATTTTCATTGAGTTTATTACGTGCTTCACTGTCATTTTAATGTGACATCATGGAAATGATGGAATATAGGTCCAAGTTATGAAGTGGTACAATTATGTCTACATAGGACAATAGGTTAAAAATCATGATGGTTTCTCAATGATCTTGAGGTTTTAAGCCTTCATGTTTCCCTGATAGGACTATCTAAACCACTTGGGAAACTTTCTTTAAACTTTTCAAATAAGAAAGGCACGTGTCTAGAGAAATTACTTCTACTTAATCATAACCCTTAGAATCAATAAGCTGTGTCTTTTGATATCTGAATTATCAGGCAGAATACCATATCTTGTTCTTTCCTGAAAGCAAGACAATCTATATAAAATGTGCTTGCCTTTTTTTTTTCTGACAACTAAATAATCTAAGTTTTTATCCTTTTGTTAAAAAGTTTATCTCCTAATCATGGTATTGTGTTATATAATCTCTTCTAGTTTTCTGTGACACAATGCTCCACCACCTATAACTGCTCAGTAGGTATTATTGAACTGGATTGGAATTGAGAACCTCAAAGTTGAGAGTAGCACTCTAGTTAATGTTTAACCAAAACAATCTATTTTTCCGAGAAGTGAAATCACATTTTGCTTTTATAATAGCTGTACTGAGGTTATTTTTTGCTTCATAAAACTTTCATTCCAGTCATTTTATATTTCTTCATGGTACTCATTTTTGGTATACCTAGAAGTCATATTAACTCTGCCTTCCAGGAAAATACAACTTTGGCACACAGATTTTGATTCAGGGCAGAATGTTATTGTTAGAGCTTGAACCAAGGCTCGGGGTGACCTGCAATTCAACATCCATGTGACAGAGGTCTCTTTAGAATGGCTCTGTCTGCTTCCATGAAGGGCAGTGTGTACCTCCGTGGAAAGAAAGCAAGCTACCAGTGAGTACAATGTACCAGAAGTAATCCAAGATGACAGATGTAAGGGAGAGAGCCCTGTTTTAAAACCATTGCTAAGAATTTCCTATTATTCTGTCAACAATAAACATCCAGAGAAGACAGGCATGCAGGGCGGTGCTCTTGCAGATGCTGAGCCCATCTTCCCATTAGGAGTTTTGGATTGCCCACAGTTTTGTAATACTGTGGTGTAGTATTGTGATGATGGATCCCTTTGGAAGTCAATATACATGTCAATTAAATCTGCACCTAAGATTTAACCATTTTATAAGAACTCATTGGTCTGAATGTGCCTATGGTTTCAATCTGTAATCTGACACATCTCCAACACTTAATTCATCTACCTGGAACTCTGAACCAACTTGAGGAGGACTTGATAACTTTGTATCAGAGAATCAGTTTTCCAATCTTAAAAAAGAGAAGGAAGGAAAAAGAAGAGTATTGGACATATAACAAAAGAGCTCTATACTAATAGAATGTCCATTCATTAATTCATTTAACAAATATATGTTGAGATCCTTGTAAGCAGATGCCAGATTACTTGCAGCAATGAACCCAAAGGCTTGCTTTGTTTTCCACAAGGAGCATATGATCTGATGAAGGGGAAACGGCAGTAAGTGCTTCACAGAGCATTAGAGCAAAGCACGGTGGTGCAGTGTGACTCGGTGATAGAAGATTTCCTTGAGGGAGCGGTCAAGGCAGAGGTCTGAAAAACAAAAACAAAGACCAGCCACAAAAAAGGTTGGTGAAGCATCCTAGGCAGAAGGAATTCAGAGGCCAGATCATTCAAGTGTTTTAAGGCATGGAGGTGGGGTTTTACTTTTAGAGCAATGAGAAGACATCTAGAAAATTTAAACCAAATGATCTCCAAGTGGTGTATGTATGTATATTTGTGTCACTTTGAATCATACTATGATGTATGATTATACTACACTAATAAAAGTATAGAAATGTTAATAAATAAGATAAAATCTGGCTTATATTTAAGACAGTCCCTTTGGTGGCATGTGGGAGAAAAGATGGTTGAGTCTGCAATGAATAAAGAAGGACCAATTTAGAGGTTGTTTGTCTTAGTTTAAAAACAGCATTCTAGTCGGGCGTGGTGGCACACGCTTGGGAGGCTGAGACCAGAGGATCCGGGTTCGCGTCCAGCCTCAGCTACCTAGTGAGGCCCTCTGCAACCTAGTGAGACCCTGTTTCAAAATAAAGAATAAAAAATATGGCTAGGGGTATAGCTCGGAGGTAGAATGCCCCTGAGTTCAATCCCCAGTACCGCAAATAAATAAGTAAATAAAATAAAAAACAGCTTTCTAATTCAAATAAGTCTCCTGAGAAACAATGATAATATTGACTTAAGTGATTGTAATGCAGATAAAGAGAGTGGACAGAATTGTAGAGCTGTTTTGGAGGGTGTGTCCACAGGAAGTGAGAAAAAGGGAAATTAACAGCTTTTAAGTTCAGCTCTTAACCAACTACAGTAGATGGTGGTACAATTCGTGGATATTGAAAAGACTAGGAAGACTAGTGGAAGCATAAATTGGTGTAAAGGAAGAATCAAAGAACCTTTCTTGGACGTAAACATTTGAGGACTATAGGACATCGAAGCACAGGGAGAGAATTTCTGGCAGGAAATATAATTTGGGAGTATCTGGATGAGATCACCAAATAGTAAGGAGAAGTAGAGATAAGAAGAGAGAAGCTTCCACACTTAGAGACTGAGCAGAGGAGAAGGCTGCGAGAACCTGGGAAGGAAGAGCCAGAGAGCTAAGGGAAAACCAAAACATGTAATCGCCGTTAAGCCACTTCTTCTCTCTCCTCCCACACACGGTTAGGTAGGTTGAAGACAAAGAAGGATTTCAGCGCTAAGGGAGTTTGGAGGCAACAAAGTGCAGCATCCTTCCTTGAGCAAGTGGGAAACCAGCCAGGTCTGACCCACTTTGTACACTGTTGGGCCTAGGTCTAGAAGTGGTGGGCAGTACTTCCTATCCATCTGCTGCTTAAGTTTCCCTGAATTATGGTGTTATTTCTAAAATGTTCATTTTTCTTAGTAACTCATATAACAAACAAGGGAAGATTCTTACACCACTCCATGGTTTTCTGTTCCCTTTTGGAAATGTGGATATTTGAACATTGGCTTGATTGACTCAATCTCAGTCATGAAAACCTTCAGACAGATTAGAAATTCTAAAACACAATTTGGCCATAGATAAGAAAGAATCAAAACACTTTGAGATGTTTGGAATTTGAGAAGTATTACTTTGTCTCTCTTCAGTAGATTACAAATAATTGTGGACACTTTAATGAGATGTAATTTCTAACTTTATAAAAGCCCAGCCTATCTAAGTATGGTGGCATATGCCTATAATCCCCATACTTGGAAGGCTGAGACAAGTGGATTTCAGATTCTAGGCCAGCTTCAGCAACACAGCAAGACTCTGAACTCAGTGAGACCCTGTTTCCAAATAAAAAATAAAAAGAGGTGGGTGTGTCCCTTGGAGGTAGAATGTCCCTAGGTTCAATACCAAGTACGGAAAAAAACAAAAATAAAAGTCCAGGCCAGGCGTGGTGGCACACGCTTGTAATTCCAGCATTTGGGAGGCTGAGACCAGAAGATCCGGGTTTGTGGCCAGCCTCAGTTAGTGAGGCACTCTGCAACTTAATGAGACCCTGTTTCAAAATAAAGAATGAAAAATAGGGCTGGGGATATAGCTCCGAGGTAGAATGCCCCTGAGTTCAATCCCCAGTACTGAAAAATAAATAAATAAATAAATAAATAAATAAATAAATAAATAAATAAATAAATAAATAAATAAATAAAAATAAAAGTCCAGCTTATTGCCCTGTGCTGCTCCTGTGGTCTCATTGCCTCTTGAGAACATGTGCTATTATATTGTTGATGCCACTGAGTTTTCAATTTTATAAATAGTTGCTTGGATCTATGTAGTCCTTGGCTTTAATAAGAAGTGACTTAAGTGCCGTGAAACAGAGCTTAGTGAAGGCTGAGGCGCTTTTCCCTTTCCTTGAATCCTCTCTTGAGGCTGTGTCTAAGGTATTAACCTCCTCATTCCTCTACCGCGAAGAGAAGAGTTCAGTGAGATGAGAATGCGACTAAATGGTGCCAATATAGCACAGAGAGAAAGAAACAAAGATGGCTGGGTGCATGGGTGATGGAAGGGAAGAAAAGAATAACAGACCATTCTCATACATATTTATATGACAAAAAAGTGTGTGTGTGTGTGTGTGTGTGTGTGTGTGTGTGTGCACGTGTAGGCTGCCAGTCAACGAGAAAGAAGCTAGTGAAATAATTAAGATCATATGCTTTTTAAAAAATTATTCATTCTGTCAGCCAACAAATGTTTATTCAGCATTTACTCTATGCCACATGCTCTTAGATTCTGAGGATACAAAAATGAAAGAAACTAACAAAAACATTTAGCCTCGTTCCAGTGGGGAAGAAGGAACTGCAGTTACATGCACAACTGTGCAGAGGTTATGCAGTGATGTATTAAGGAGAAAAGAAAGCAGGGAAGGTGCACGGAAGTGCTGTGGAGGTGCAGGTTTTGTTGGGGATGGGGTGGGGAGAGTAATCATCGCTATGAAGGTGATGTTTGAATCCAAACCCAAAGGAGCCAGGGTGAAGTCGAGGCAATGCGGTGGGCAGAGGAGCCACCGGTGGAAAGTTCTGGAAGCAGAGGTATGCCTGGTCACTTCAAAGTCAAGCCAAGAAGGCTAGGGTGGGATGGGTTGAGGGGAGAGGGGTAGATGTAGGGCCGGGGAGATGACAAGGTGACAGATGGAGATGGTGCAGGTGTTTTCCTCTCAGTGAGAGGATGCCCTTTGGGATGGTTCCAGCAGAAGAGCCATGCCACCCAACATGTTGCAGAATCCCCCACTGTGGTGAAAGCAGACCGTGCAGGGCTGAGGCAGACCCAGGAACAGTTAGGTGAGATGACCATACATCAGGGTTCCCTCAGACACTGCCAGTGCCCACCTGTTACAGATGAGGCAAAGCTAGTAATCCTCTGTAACAATCCTTCCCTTCCCCATACTATTCCAGCTGGGACACCTTTGGCCAACCCCATGGTCACCATCATGTCTATCCAGATGAGACATTACTGACTTGCATCAGGCTGGTACCAGTGCAGGTGACCAAAGGTGAAGGAGCCCAACTTTATCATGAAGGTAGAGCTGAGAGAATCTCAGGGAACCTAGGGGTCGTCTCTGAACTAGTGGTGGAAGCTGGGAGACAGCAAGACCTGGGATCCGAGCAAGTGGAGGGACAGAGGTGGAGCTCCCTGAGCTAGAGAAGGCGATCAGACAAGCCTATTTGGAGGACAACATCGGAAGTCCAGGTCTCCATGTGTCAACTGCTGAAGGTGCCTGTTGGACATCACAGAAGAGACCCTGTGCTGAACAGGCTGTTAGAGCAAGGAGCCTGGATTCAGGAGGGACTTCAGGGAGGGAAGCATGAATTTAGGAGTACCCAGGGAACTGAATCGATGAGATTAAGGAGTGCATAACAGGAAAAAAAAAAAAAAAAAAAAAGGAATTCTATTCATGGACTGAGCCTTGGGCTGCTTTAACTTTAAGAAGTAGAGGTGACAAGAAGAAACCATGAAAAGAGGAGGCCCCTCCTCCTCTTTTCTCTCTCCTTCTCTCTCTTTCTCTCTCCAGAAAATGGGACATCCTAGGAGTCCAGTAAGTAGAGCAGCCATCTTGTCACGCCTGCAGGTGAAAGTCCCATAGCTTGAGATGCCACCACCGATCCGAGCAGCCTAGAAATCAATGGAGAAGCCCAGGGTGGAGGTGCACACCTGCAGTCCCAGTACTTAGGAGGCTGAGACAGGAGGATCGCAGGTTGGAGACTAGCCTCAACAATTTAGCAAGACCCTCAGCAACTTAGCAAAAGTTGTTTCAAAATAAAATAGGGCTAGGGGTGTTGCTCACACAATATCCCTGGGTTTAATCCCTAGTACCCCCTCCCCCTAAAAAGGAAATCACTGGGGATTTTGCAAAGAGGCCTCTGGGTGGAGTGGTAAAAGAGACTATCGAAGTCCCAGGACTCAAAAGGAATGTAAGGAGAAAACTCAAGAGAACAGGAATAGCGATGCTTTTGAGAGGTTTTATTATAAAGGGAAGGAGAGAAAATTAGCAGAAGCCGAAGGATAAGAGCACTCAAGGGCTTTCATTTGTTTTGTTTTTCTTTTCTTTTAGCAAATAGAAAGAGCTTGAATATAAGCTAACCAGAATGGTCCAATAGGGCAGGGGGGAAAAATCAAAGATGCAGAATAATTAGAGGTGAGACTTGTTCAAATGATGCCCATGGCTGGACCAGAGGAGATGGTGGCCAGGGGAGGAGCTGGGGTTCCGGGTGAATCTTCAGGAAGATGATGAAAGACAGAGAGATGCTCTGGTGGGATTGTTAGGAGGGTTGAAGCAGCCGCCCGCGAGTGTGCCCTTCTGCTTTCGAGTTCAGTGATTGATCCATCGTGTTCCGTCGCTCTGCACCTGGGCCTGAGAACCAGCCAGCGTCTCTCCTCTGCACACTCCTCTTTATCTCTCACTGCAGTCCTCTGAGTCACTAGAGTGTACCCTCTGCCCACCCACCGCTGTGCCACACAAGCTTAGCGCTTCTGTAAATGCATCCCTCCTGCCGGCCACACAGGGTCAGCTGCGTGGTCTGCGGGTCTGCATGGTCTGCGGGTCTGCATGGCCTGCGTGTGCATTATCTTCTCTTCCATATATTGGTAGAATCCAGCAGCAGTGTCTACGGAGTCTGGCTCAAATTTAGGGAACGAGCAAGTCTCCAATCTGGAAAAGTTGGTCTTTTGGGCGTGAGAACTTTTCAGGAAACCTTGTCATCTCCAGTTAGATGGAAATGAATTGGAAACACCCATCATTTTTAGGAAAAAGCCAGGTGTAATTAGCAGGATCTTTAGGGATGTGGAGGTGTGGATCCTAGTCCTGTATCTCCCAAATTGTGTTAACCTTAGAAAAGCGATTCAGCTCTAGTCGGGCGTGGTAGTGTCCGGCTGTAACCCCAGTACTTGAGAGGCTGAGACAGGAGGATCTTAGGTTCAAGGCCAGCCTCAGCAACACAGCCAGATCCTCAGCAACTTAGCAAGACTCTGTTTCAAAATCAAAATAAAATAGGGCTGAGAGTGTAGCACAGAGGTAGAGTGTCCCTGGGTTTGATGGTCTTCCAGTACCACAAGAAGGAAAAGCGATTTAGCCCCTGTAGATTTTAGTCACCTGTCTGTAAAATGGAAATGGAGACTAGATGGTATTTATGTTCCACTGAGTTTTAGAATTCAGCTCAGAGAGCTGGGCGTGGTGGTGCACACTTGTAATCCCAGCATTCGGGAGGCTGAGACCGGAGGATCCGGGTTCGCGGCCAGCCTCAGCTACCTAGTGAGGCACTCCGCAACTTAGTAAGACTCGGTTTCAAAATAAAGAATAAAAAAATAGGGCTGGGGGTATAGCTCAGAGGTAGAACGCCCTTGAGTTCAATCCCCAGTACCGCAAAAAAAAAAAAAAAAAAAAAAAAAAAAAAAAAAATTCAGCTCAGAGTAAAGACAGTGAGGTTATTGACACAATAAAGGTAGCAACTTTTTCCTACATATAACTACTAAAATATTCCCAGCACCATTTCAAAGGAGGAAGTCCGAATTTCATTTTGGAACTGGGTAATACTAAGGCAAGCTTCCTCTTAACATTCTGTTCATCTCTAGGAGTTACTTGAGTTGCTGAAACTATAAACCTACCCAGTGACTCACAGAGGGGAATAAGACACTTGCTCCCATTAAGCCATAAAGAACACATTTAAAAAGTAATGGCAATGATGTGTTCCTGATCCCTGAGAAAAAAAATCTTATGCTTTGTACATGAAAAAGACCTCATTAAAATTTAATGCATTTTCAGATGCTAAATATTTGTCTGAGTGCCTTTCGCATTTCTCAATATTATTTTAAAATGTTCACGTGACTGATTAAATATATTTAGGATAAGAAACTTCATATCTGACAAAAGCTGCCATCATTTAATATAAATATTCTTGTTCTTAATTGTATTGTATATTAATCTCAACTCACCCGAGATCTCTCTACTTCCCCTTTTCTTCTTTTATAACAGTGCTTCCTTTCGCAGATTTTTTTTTTCCTCCAACTTGAAAATCAGTTGCGCAGCCTCCACTGCCTACGTGGCAGATGTTTTCTTTGGCCAAGTTGAATATAAGTTCTATGACTTACGCTGCTGAAGGTAAAACTGCTTGAGCTGAGGAAATAAAAAAATTGAAAAGACTTACTGTAATATGGAATTTGAAGATTCCCAATCCATACCTTCATATATGAAGATTCTAGGAAATTCCTTAGTGAGGCCAAAGGTTGTAAATAGATTTTGGTCACATAGATCGCAGATTAAAGATGATTTTTACGGTGTTTCTTTCCTGAATTCCTCTTATGACCAATGTCACACATGTATACTGTGACATTCCAATCTGAGAGGCATAAAATGTAAACCAAGTGAGCTGCCTTTATGAGTATAATTGCAGCTTCATAAACATCATTAGATAGGTAATTACATCCAGGAGCCACATTAAAACAAGACACAACTAATAACTAGCAGAAAAAGATGGACTTCCAACAATAAATACACTGCCTTCTGCTCCAAGGTTAAATATGACATCTGAAAATTCCCCTCGGAATTCCCAAGAAAAACAAGAGTTTTACTTCCAGAGCAGGGAATACGAATCAGACAGCAGCTCACTCCTCACCAAAGGTCACTCACTCCCAGGAGAGCCGGGGCAACAGCTTGAGCCTCTCATAATAATCCAAACTAAATTAAACGGTAGAGATAGTACTCAAGCCTTGCATTTCTGCCCACGTTCTGTGCATGGAACTTGATTTTCTGACAAAATTAGATTGGTTTCCCAGTCCAACCCCAGAGAGGCACTGAGGAGAGGTAAGAAAAGGAAAGGGAGAAACCTAAGTCATCTAAGATAACACCAGCAATTTTAGAAAGCTTTTAGAGTAATTAATAGCAAGCAAATCTAGACCTATACCATGTTTTATAAAAGTAATGAATATGAGCTGGGCATGCTGACACAGGCTTGTCATCCCAGTACGTGGGAGGCTGAGCCAGAAGGATTGCAGGTTTGAGGACAGCCTCAGCAACTTGGTAAGGCCTTTGGCAACTTAGTGAAACCCTGTTTCAAAATAAAATTGGGCTGGGGATGTAGTTCAGAGGTAAAATGCCCCTGGGTTCCATTACCAGTGACACACACACACACACACACACACACACACACACACACACATACACATCGTGTATATGTCCCTTTTATCATGCATGTACACATGCACATCAAATATCATGGATGCTGAAATTATTTTATTTTATTTTATTTTATTTTATTTTGTGATACTAAGGATTGAACTCAAGGGCATTCGAACTCGGAGCTACACCTCCAGCCCTATTTTATTTTTATTTTGAAACAGGGTCTCGCTAGGCTGATGAGAGTCTCACAACTTCCTGAGGCTGTCCTGGAACCTGCAATCCTCCTGTCTCAGCCTCCCAAGTACAGGGATTATAGGCGTGCACCACCACACCCGGCTTGAAATTATTTTAAACAAAAGGAAGTTTGACATTTGGGGGCATGAGAACATTGAAGAAGTTAAGATTTAAAGTGGCATTGACAGAGATAGAAAAGGAGGACCAGGCGATGGTCTATAATGTCTACCTGGGTCTGTGTTATGGAAAGTGTATGTACGATGTCTTAAATCCCATGTATGCTTCACAACGATGCAGAAGCCTTCCTACCCTTCCATTTTATGAGCTAAACTATATTTGATATTTTTAATGGTAGGAAACAGACTGTATGTAGGGCCACCTTAACAAAATACCACAGACCAGGTAGGTGAAACAACAGAAATGTACCTCCACCCCGTGCAGCCCAGTTCTGGAGACTGGAGGCTGAGAGGAAGGTGTCGCCAGGGTCGGCTTCTCCTGCGGCTCCTCTCCTTGGCTTGCAGGTGGCCTCTTTTCAGCTGTCCTCACGTGGTCTTTTCTTGGTATGCATGCACCCCTGTTGTCTCTTTGTGTATCCCGATTACCTTTTCCTATAAGGGCATCAGTGGAATTGGGTTAGGGCCCAACCCAATGGCGTCTTTTTAACTTAATCATCTCCCGAAAAGCTTTGTATCCAAATACAGTTGCCCTGTGGGGGTTAGGGTTTCAAGTAGAAGTTTGGGAATACACCACTATACACCACTCATCTCAGAGCAAAGACAGAGATCAGTCGAAATGCCCCTGCATGTCACTGTACTCCTGTCATGTGAGATACCCTGAACCACATCTGGCCATTAACTCCTTTCAGCCTGCAGACGGGGAGCAGGAATCCTCTAAGCCGTGCCAGACTGTGGGACTGAGCCGATCTAACCTTTTCAAGAGAGGAGGTGCCGGGCAGCATAGAGGGGCCCAGCCAACTTCTGCTGAGTATTTCCAGATTTCTGCTCCACAAACAGAAAGGAATACTCTAACCCAGTACCATCCAACTGGGATATCATGAGAACCTCATGTGTCATTTTAAATTTTCCAGCCGACACATTAAAAAATAGCAAAAAGAAACAGAGAAAAATGAGTTCAATATATTCTACTTAACCAAAGCACTCAAAGTAGTATCAACATGAATTATTGAGATATTGTCTTTTTTTTCATGTTAGGTCTTCAAAATCCAATTTGTACTTTATGTTTGCAGCGCCTCTCAATTCAGAGCACTCCCTGTGGCTAATGGCTGTGTTGGACAATACATTTCTTAGGTTTTAATGCCTTCCCTGGGACAGATGTTGTCCTGAGTTGTGAAATTTAATCAGAAGCCCCTTCCAATCCAGTTATGCCTTCATTTATAAAACCTTCCATAACTTTCTTTGTTTCCTCTGGGATACCAGAGTCTAATTTCTGCCTATTTTATTGAAGGACAGCACCTATCCCAAAGATCCTAAACAATTCACAGTCGGATGATTTGTATGTGTTACTGGTTGATCTAAGGAGCGCAGAGGTGCGTGTCTTTGGGAAAGCATGTGGTAATAATGGGGGAAATGACATTGGGGTAATCTCTTGCTGCCATATTTCACCTGAAAAAATAATTTGTCACATGGCTGTTAGAGGTCCCATATCTTTTGGAGATTTTCCTGAGGATCCTACTTGTTTCCTAGACCCACGTTTTCGGCCAGATCAAAAAGTTACCCATATCTGTAATCCCAGTTCTTGAGAGGCCAAGACAGGAAGATCGCAGGTTCAAGGCCAGCCTCAGCAACTTAGTGAGACTCTCAGCAAACTAGTGACACCCTGTTTAAAAAAAAATTTTTTAAAAAGGGAGTGTGGATATAGCTTGGAGGTGGAATCCCCTGAGTTTAATCCCTAGTAACCCCCTCTCCAAAAAAAAGGTAGAAAAAAAGGGAAGATATGACAAAGATTGCTAAAAGATGCTTTCTGGGACTGAGGAAGACCATCTCAACATTTTTACTTAAGCAACTGAAGAAGTGCTCATGTTCTTAACAGCCTCAGGAGCAGCTGGAGAGGAGAATCGCGATTCACAAAAGGGGAGCTTGCCAGATTCTGTTTTGACTTTCCCCAAAGTCAAGATGGTGAGAGATGAGATGACGTGGGATGATTGATGGAGAATGCAGGTGTATAAAGTTGGCTCCAAAGACAGGATTTGAGCAATGTGACTTTGGCTAGCTGCACTGATTTTGCCTACCTACCAAGAGGAGAAATAGAGACATCTTAGAGGTTCTGATTTTAGTCCAAGAGACTCAAAGAGGAGCAATTCTATACTGTAGAGTTGTTGTTGCTGCTGTTGTTGTTGTTTTAAGAAAAAAGCAAACGTTAAGAAAACATCCAAGAGCTGGGCGTGGTGGCGCACGCTTGTAATCCCAGCATTCGGGAGGCTGAGACCGGAGGATCCGGGTTCGGGGCCAGCCTCAGCTACTTAGTGAGGTGCTCCGCAACTTAGTGAGACCCGGTTTCAAAATAAAGAAAACATCCAAGTCTTACCCAGCTACCTCACTCTGGCTGCCAAGGAGCTAGTTCAGTGCAAATCATAGCCGCTGTGGATCTTACTCTGTGGTTCATCCTGGAAGCAAGAACAGTTATGAAAGATGTGGGGAGTGGACACAGACCTCTGTGTTTCACCAGAAACTCTGTTTCATCAGTTTCACTTCATCAGAAGGGAAGTGAGACCATATAGCAAGTGGAGGGGCGGATAATTCACTGCAGATGAGAAAGGTTCCTGACATTGATTGTGAATTTCGCCTGCCTGAGACTAACATATCTTTCCTCCTTTGGCTCTCCTACCTAACCTTGCCAAATTGCCTCTGGAAAGAAATATGTTTCTGTCTAGCTGGACTCCAGTTCAGATTATCTGCAATAAATCACACCAAGAATGGTTTTGACATGCTTCTTGTTTCTGGACAGGGCCAGGATGATGATATTCTAGAAGGAAATTCCAAACTTTCCCACTAAAGGTGTATACCTGTCAAAGGGGTGAACTGCTTACAGGAATGTTTTGACACTGCTGAAGTCCAGGAGCTGGGGATCAGCCTTTTGAGAGTGACCGAGGGATGAATTTATTGATCAAGATAAAATGTCTAAGAACAAAACACTTTACTAACTCTAACACTTTATCTGCCATCCAGTTCCCTTCCACCAATCCTTTTCTTGAAAAACAAAACAGCAACAGCAAAGGAGCATGTTTCTTGTTGAGCTTTATCCTTCTTTGACTAAATTTCCAAGAAGCCATTCCTCTGACTGAATTATTTCAAATAATCTTGAGGGAAAGGGAGACAAGTCATTGGCTAAATCCAAATTCAATCTCTTCTTTAGGGAGCATGTCATTTCTGTTTTCCCAAAAATAAAATTTTTTAAGTACAGATTTCTGTGTCTCTTCCAGAAAGTTCTATATTAACAGACCACTGCTCACTCTAGGACAGAGGTCACAAAAACTATTAATAGATTATGACTTTAACAAAGCTGAAGTAGAAAACAGAAGTGTTCAAAAAAGAGAAGTATAAAATGGAAAGGAGGAAAGAGACGAAACATCCCACCTTCTGGGTTAGAGGACTGTGTGTGAAAGTACAGGTTTCAGAAGCAACACAAAGTCTTTGTAAGGTCTTAACTGCCTACAGATGGATTTTGGAGGCTGTGTACCTGCTTACTAGTAGAACAAGGCGTGCTTTAGATTCCATTAAATTCCTTTTAAACACTTTTCCTTCTTTCAGAATCAGCTCCTCCCAAGTCTCTCTTTGCAGTGAATACAAAGTATTTGTAAGGTCTTAACTGCCTACAGATGGATTTTGGAGGCTGTGTACCTGCTTACTAGTAAAACAAGGCGTGCTTTAGATTCCATTAAACTCCTTTAAACATTTTTCCTTCTTTCAGAACCAGCTCCTCCCAAGTCACTCTTTGCAGTGAACAAAACTCAGACGTCAGTGACGTTGTTGTGGGTGGAAGAGGGCGTGGCCGACTTCTTCCAAGTCGTCTGCCAGCCAGTGGGCTCCAGTCGGGAAACCAACCTCCAGGTACTGTGCATTTTGACTTTCCTTATCGAACCTTCATCAATGTTGTTTTTAAATTATTATTGCTACTATTATTATGTTGTTGTGGTACTGGGATTGAATCCAGGGACATTCTACCTCCAAGCTACTCCCCTAGCCCTGTTTTATTTTTTTAATTTGAAGCAGGGTCTCGCTAAGTTAATTTTTATTAAGGCTAATCATCTGAGCAAACTGAAACACTTCTAGTTCCTTGAACTCCAGAAAGGGAAAATTGTCCATTTGTTCTCTTATGTTCTGGCAACAGATATTAATGGTCTAATGATCTGCTGAGAAACACGCTCATGTCAGAAGAACTTTGATCTCTGCTTTTTTTTTTTTTTTTTTTTAC